>PRKT01000365.1:411158-448389 GCA_003671525.1 Saccostrea glomerata | reverse complement strand
TTTAACTGGGAATCTTTTAAGCGACAATCTTGCAAAGACAGGTTTGTCAACTTGGGCAGCATGGGAAATAGCTTTTTAGGGAATGTTGTTAAAGACGTTCTTTTTAGAATTAGAATTTCTATCTTTCTAAGCGACCAGAAGATACGAAATATTTTCTCAGCAACGTCTTGATATGCTGTTAATTGTACCCCTGTCATATTCAAACTCTTCAAATTTAGGCAGTATCTAAACAAGACATCAAGCCTTTTACTGAAAGCATTGAATTTGTTACTAATGTCTAAATGAATTAATGATGAACTGTTCAATGAATAATCCCCCAAGAAAACCTGGGGATCAAGGTTGTTGATGGACAATGACAACAGAGAGGGCAATTCACTGAAAGTGTCATCACCAATACCTTTTATATTATTCCCTCCAAGTCGAAGATTCTTGAGTTTAGAATAACATGGTCCGACTATATCTAATTTACCTATCAGCTTTATGCGATTATTGCTAAGATCCAAAACTTTTAGATTTGGAAGAAATGAACTGTTTCCAAAATCGTTCATACAAAATGAAGGAATGTGTTCGAGTCTGTTTTGGTTAAGGAGTATAATTTCCAGTTTTGGCAGTATTTCATTGAAAGAAATTTCGTTTATTTCATTGTTTTGCAAAGATAAATAATGCAATCCCCTTGGTAACAACACGTTGGTAAAATTCGGAATAATATTATTGTCCATGACAATCCTCTTTAATGTCGTTGTTCTTAAATCTAGGAACATATTCGTGTAGCAACTGTGTATGTTCATTCGTGTAAGGCGTATTTCCTGTATTGTGCTATCCTTCAACCCCCATAATAAAGTCCGTAAACCACTATTCAAAGCATAAAGCACTGCGTTCTCTTTAAGGTGTAGACTTTCCAGATAAGGTAGCATGAGAAATGCTCGCTTGTCAATGTTTCTTTGAACATTGTTATTGTGCATTAAAACAAGTTTCGATAGACGCAGTTTCGATATGTTAAGGAACACGTTCCTTGTGAATCCTATTAATCCGTTGTTGCTATATACAAGCCTGTTTATGTTTTTGGGAAGAGGGGGCATGTAGTGTAACTCATCATGATTACTACATACCGCCTCTTTATTTTGACACACACAGACACTAGGGCATGGTATCTTCCACTGTCGTGTTGGCTTTACAATGTCTTGAATTGTCAGGAATATCAATATGATTCTGATCGTTTTCATTTTATGTCCATCCACCGCGTTATCCAGAAATTTGAAGTTATGATAGCACAACTGTTCGGACAAATTATATTACGAAAATATGGAAACACTCTATGAATATTAAACTAAGTATAAAATTTTTAAGAGCACATGAAGACCAAAACTGCTTATTTTGTTTCCTATTTCCTTTTGATATCAATTAATATGATTGCAATTATAGTGTTTCCGAATTCTCTATGGTCATTTACAGATTTCCTGTAATTAACTTAACACAATCTATGATATAATATATTAATAGAAAATGTTGTGCCCAAAGCGGATTGTATAAAATGCTTGTTTTGTTTTTTGCTGTTTAACGTCCCTCTGGAGAATTTTTCATTCATATAGAGACGCCACCATTTGCCGATGGAGAACTCTTCATTGAGGGGTCTATTTCGTGCCTGCACTTACTGGCATATATTACCGGGTCCTCGGTTAATGCTCTAACCACTGCGCCATGCGGGTGACTACTTGTAGATAAAAGCTATCTTTAAAACCTGAGAGGGAACCACGTGTGATCTATGAGTGATATTAAGGACAGACGAGGCGTTCCTCAAATATATTTAATTTTTTCCAAGATTTTGTCATTGAAGAATTACTACTTTAACATGTGTTTACTCACAAAAAATTGTGGCACCTTACCAGGCATTTGTTTTAGGAAAAACCTTAGTTTGCCAAAATCACATATAGTTTTCCATACATTATAAAGATATACTAAACAGATATTTGGGGAACGTATCGACTGACCTTAAGCATAATCTCAATTACAAGAATACGGTCATACGTGTCTTGTGTAATAGGAAACAACACATAAATTGACTTTAAATTCACGTAATACATCGATATAAAATGGATAGCAACTGTTCCTTCGCCATGTGCTCGGTACTTGAAGTGAAAGTTGTGGATCCTTAGGATGAGACCTTACAAACCGAGGTCCCGTGTCACGGAAGGCGTTACCACGATGAAGATCCTTCACTCTCAATGGCCCTGAGTGCCAAGTAAAGGTAAAAATTTGTTGCCCTTCGTCGGTATGAGGTGACATCTCTACATGAGTAAAAAATTTTCGAATGGGACGTATAACAACATACAATCATTCAATGTAAGATAAATGGTTTTTTCCACGGAGAAAAAAGATGCATTTAAGGCGAGATATAATTCCGACGACATCAAGTCAACATTTAGCTAACGAATATGAGGTACTGTACATTTCTTATTTTTCGCGATTACTTTTTATTGTGAATGGGCTCTTCACTCGGGAAAATAATAATTTGCAAATGGACAGCTCATTAAGAGATTTTACATAGATTTCAGCACTATAAAAATAAAGACGAGTAATTCTATTTCGCGTTTGGTGCTTCTCGCGAAATTACGTGATAATTAATACCACGCATATATTTAGGAATCTAAAGTAGTCTTCATTGCAATATTCTTACTCATCAGCCTTCGACCAACGTTTTATGAAGTCAATATTTGTAACGTTATTTGTAATTTCAATGATCAGCATGGTATTTGAATACGCAGTAATTTATTTTTCCTCGTTATATTGAAATCATAACAATCCTTTAGATGCCCCCTTCTCAAAATTTCCAACTTTTTGTTACCATGGCAACAATTTTCATTGAAATAAACGTACTAAAATAAAGAATTGTGTAGGTAAGTGTTCTCTCTATGTGTACAAAATTTTATTGAAATAAATCAAAAACTGTAAGAGGGAAAGCGATTTGAAAATTGCATACTTCAATTAGGCAGGTGTGCCGGAAGGCCTAAACCTGCTTGAGGATGACAGACACTACGTAATTGTCAAACCCTCTCTTTCAAATATAATTGACCAGTATAACTTAAAACTAATTGACAATATGCTGTGTTATAAAAGTATCACTAAATCTTCTGTTATGGAAGTGTTATTTGTATTTCTGGAAGTAAAAAAGGAAAAAAAGACATATTTTGGCAAATATGGATCCTATTCGTTGTCATGGCAACCGCGATGTCATTTTACTCTACATAATTAAATACCTAAGAATCTTACCTTTCAGAAAATATACAGGTTGCTTTATGTAAAAGTGACTAGAAAATGTTTAAATTTCTAATCCAAATTTTTTAGTTTATTTTGCAGTAAAAACGCAAAATCTCTGGTAGTTAAAGGGTTAAGGTAGTCAGAGTATGAAAGGAACAAAAATGATCATAATGTCCGCAGGCGCATACTGATAAAACATTTTGTTATATTTTTTTTCAAACGAAATGAATTGTAAGCTTTAAAAATTTAATTTGAAAACATAAAAGTTGAATGCTCTGTCTGATTAATTGCAGAGTTTTTCCCTGTCATTTAAATGTGAATCAAATGTTAATTAAACTAAACAAGTGAATTTTCAGACTTTCTGTGAAGCCAAAAATTGTTAGAACTATATACATGTACATGTATGAAAGGTTTCCATCTTAATTGAGACAATTGCTGAACAGTAGGATCACGAGCAGCTACTCCCGTAAAATAAAAATCATAATAAACATAAAAGTACTCTCACAAATAGATGTTAATCTTCCGAGGTGAATCATGATTAAGCCCAAACCAGTAGATGAATGGGGTTTTTTAAAGTACTTTTACGAATTGGATGAATTAGAGACTGGTTTAAGCCAATATCACAATTTCTGCTGTGTTTACATGATTCTGGTTTCTTGTTGACTTTGTCAATATGATCTTCATTATAGATAAATGAATATTATTTTTACATCAATTGAATGAACTAAGTCTATTGAATTTTCCCAATTTACCTCCAACTAATTAAACAGAATTATATTAAATCTCCGTATTAAGTTCAATCCAAGAAATAGGAAATATTGTGATTAATTATGATTATTAGAAAAAGTAAGAAATCATTTAAAAATCATGGCTATGATGATAACGAAAAAAATCACACAGCAGACATAACAGGCTACTTAAGTAACACTAATACTGTTCAAGTATTTCCTGACAAAAGAATACAATAAAAATGAAAAAGATATATTTAGAATATTTATTCATTTTTTGGTGAAGGAGTCCCGTTAACTTATTTCTTTTATATTGCTATTAAACTGACTACAATTTAATTTCTTATTTTAATCGCCCTTTCATATTTTTTTTTAATTTCCGACACTAAGTAAATTGCTATCGGCATATGGTCATGCACTCTTAATGCAAACCGAATCAAAACGTTATTGTTCTTTGGCATTGCATCACTTCTAGTCTGTTTAGTTTACATTAGGCTTATAATTATGAAATTCAAAGGAAAGTTTGTGCAGCAGAATTACGAAGAAGACGCAAAGTGAAAATCCTTAAGATGATTCCGTTTGTATGTTAAGGTATGGGAAACATTTTTGTATTTGTACATGTTTAAGAACTTATAAGTTACTTTTGTGTGAAGAGAAAGAAACTTCATTGCATGTTGTAAGGATAATTTAATCATATTTGTTTACGTTTCAAACACAAAAAAACTGCAGATTTTTTTTAAAAAAAGATTAAAATGAAACTATTGTAATTTTTATTATATAATACCCCGGTATGTATTATAACATTGTTTTAATTATATGATAAACGTGACGAATTTAACTTTTCTATCGTCAACTTCCCTTACTTATGCAGCAATATTCCTTCATCACCTGCATACGGAGTGTATATATCTCAGTTGATTCGATACGCAAGAGCATGCTCTACGTATGAACAATTTCTAAAACGAAGTAAATTATTGACAAGCAAGTTGATGAAACAAGAATATCAATAGTCTCGTTTAAAGTCATCATTTCGTAAGTTCTATGGTCGATACAATGACCATGTCAGCAAATACAATTTATCATTGAGTTAAATGCTGTCTGACGTTTTTCATACCAATTGTTAGTCCATTATTTATACACTGAATTGACGACGGATTTTTCCGTTATTTCCTGATCATGACAAGGAACACACAACGGGTGTGACCGGTCAGCAGGGGATGCTCACTCCCCCATGGCACCTGATCCCACCTCTGATGTTTCGGAGGTCCGTCTTTGCTCTGCTCTTATTTTGTATTGTTTTATGGACTTTGAGATTGAATATTGTTCGTTATCGCCATATCCTTCCTATCTAACCTAATCGTATAGAAAAATTATATAAAATTATATAATTTTGGAAATAAATGTCCATGCACCCATTTCTTTTTTTAAATAAATATAACCATTTGAAACAAGATCCTTTTCAACTTTTGGAAAGAAGATGGGCGCATTTGGCGAGTGATCTGCAGGAATCATTTGTACGAAACATTTATGGTTTAAATGTCCATGATTTGGTTGGCTGAACATAGCTGGTCAGATTTTACAAACACGTTCATAGTTTTTTTTCATTTAGTTTGAAAGACATATGAGATTGTAACATTTATGTCCGTTTTTCCTAGGGGGAACTTCATGTATAACTTAGTAATGTTTCACAAAAAAATAAACACCTAAAATATTTAATGCATAGATGCATGATACGTGTACATGTGCATCATAGAATAGAAGATTAGAATTGATTTCGCTTGGAAACCAAACTGAACCATAATTTATGTAATTCAAAATTCTAATACATCAGTACATAAAACGAAACAACAAAATAAATGGTAGTTTGCATAGAAAAAAAAAATAATGCCCCATGCCAGGCTCGAACCAAAAAACTTTTCGTTACGAATGTACTGAACAGGTAGCCTAACTTACTAAGCTATCATCACTACACATTTACGGATGATTTTAAAAGGACAAAGAAGCACCACATTCACACATTTGGATTTTTTCGGGAAAAGTTCATTTTTCGTGGTCTCTGGGTCTTCTCTCCATTTTTTAAAAAAAGTGCATTCGTTTCTTTGAATTAAAATACACTCAAATAACGTTTCAAAATCATGGAGAGAAAACCCAGAGATAGAAAAATTTTAGAAAAACGTGTTTAAAAATGTACTGAAGAATTTTCAAGTTATTTTTTTAGCCAACCAAAGCTCAGTTTCGGGAAAATATTTTCTTTTCCTGTTGCACAGGAACCCAATAAATAAAAAATGTTAAAATTTCATGTGACATGTCGATTAAATTTTCACTTTTCAATTAATCTTTTATACACCAGTATTAACAATGAAGAAGACCAACACCTGTCTGTTTCTGGTTCTGTGTTTAACTTATGTGTTGCACAGCATAGACGAACATGCAGGTGAGTATACCTAACATACATGTACATGCTATTAAATCAAAGTCAATATAACGATAACAATTTTCAGCAATTCCATTCTTCCAATGATTGCCTTCTGTTTACCTGACCAGATTACTTTTATACAGCTTTATATAGCTTTGGCTAAATCATCAAACTTTTAAGTAGGTTTTAATAAATCTTTTACCGTGTAATTGCTTTACAGGTGACTGTGACTTTGAGGAAAATACCTGTGGTTGGATAGAACTTTCTCCAAAAGGAATGCATTTGGAATGTGCGTGTAGATCTACGCCCTCTAACTGTAACAGCTGGTATGCCTATCTAACCATGTACTCCCCATATCTAGAGAACAATATGGCTTGGACAAGAATATCCTCAGCTGACCTAAAAAATAAAATATCTTTCCTAGGTAAGTTTATTAGTAATTTGGATATGAAAAAGCAAAATGTAACAAATAATATAAGATATTAAAAGACAACAGTTCTGTAGTTAACTGAATCATATGTAGTGTAAGATACTACTAAAATATTTTCGTTGTATTGCTTCTTATAGTAAATAAGCGTACGATGCAATAAATTCACACTCCAACTGGATCATAAATCGCAGTCTAACATCTATATCTGTATATTGTAACATTTTAATTAAATAATCAGAAAAAATATTCCCATCATCAAGTTCAGCTATGATTTTTCGATTTTGACTCGGCATAATTTTATATCCAATATATGTAAATGATTTTTCATAGTAGTGTATTATAATCTAGAAGATCTTTTGAATGAGGTAACTTAATTGTTTACGTTATTCAGTATAGTCAGTTTAATAACTTTGAACCCAATAAAGCTTAAAATGATATCTTAAAAGGGTTTAATAATTGTATTATTTTGATATTAAAATTAATGATTTTCTAGGTATGTCAACCCCACAATTCAAAATCAATTTGAAAAGAATATTACTGAATTTCTATAAATTAACATGGGAAAAAGACAGGAATTTACATAAAGATGGCAAATTGTCTACCTTTACCAGCATAAAGACTAAATTTTGTAAATGTTGTTAGATATTCTTACAAACAATCAACATAGATCAGTTGTAACAAAGCTAAGAATATCAGCTCACAGGCTGAAAATTGAAATTGGACGTTACCAAAAAATACCTAAAGAGGAACGAATTTGTTCACTTTGTCATCACAACGAGATTCAGGATGAAATTCATTTTCTCCTTGTATGTCCTCATCTTAATGTACAAAGACTTGAACTCATAGATATTTGTAAAATTAAATGTAAAAATTTTCAGTCTCTATCTTATGATAATCAATTTTATTGGCTCATGACTAATGAAGACCCAGACATCCTTAGATCACTTGCTGTAATTTACCTTAATTGAAGATATTGTGATAAGCATAATAATTATATACCTCTTCCCAGTTTCTTGCCTTTAACTATACATACATATATATATATATATATATATATATATATATATATATATATATATATATATATATATATATATATATATATATATATATATATATATATATATATATATATATATATATATATATATATATATATATATATATATATATATATATATATATATATATATATATATATATATATATATATATATATATATATATATATATATATATATATATATATATATTTGCATGTAACATACAATACGATACATGTATGTATATTCAGTATATCTAATATATACTTTTTTGTTTTTTATCAATTGCTCTTTATTTGTAATATCATGTTTGTTCTATCATTTGGATCCTCCTCCTTCTATTTGTGAATCTTTTTGCTCCTCCGGGGGCCCAAATTGGATTAATAAAATCTTGTATCTTGTATTATTTTGTAGGATACTTTCCTAGAAACACAACTGTTATGGCCTCCTCCGTGAAATCGATCCACGAACTCTATATATTCTTAACACTCAAAATACCCAATTCTCAGCTCATGATAAGCTTTTATTTAACGAGTGGAGAACTACCGATATCTTACAATGCACGATGTCTTCATTATAATTATTTGTTGATTGGCTATAGTGAATTAACAGTAGCATACATGCCAGAAAATGGCAATATGCATAAAAGTCTGAACGAGCTGAGAAAAGAGAGTGAGATTATCCTAAAAAGGAAACACATTTCGTATCGTTTTATGAAGAAGACATCAGTTAACCTCCCTGTGCGACCAAACTCAAAGGTACATTAATTTTATTACTTGATGTGCGTTGTAAAACGATGGCATCTAAACAGCAATCAGTGTCCTAAACCTTTTGAATGTTCTTGAAATTAGTTGCTGGCATTTTTAAAATTCTAAAAGCTTCCATGTTAAATATTTTACAGGAGCAAGTACATAATAACCTTGACCTAAGAAAAATGTGTCTTTCTGGAAAAAAAATGTTGTTTTTCCTTCCCTTTACATTTATATAATATTCTTTGAAGTTAGTCTTCCAGTCCCTGTTTTATAAAATTGGAGGTAATTACGCAGTTTTGGATGACATGTACATAACCATTGGTGTTTGTCCAGGTGAGTAAATTTTACATACCTTCAAGATATATGTGTCTATAAAAAAAGGCTGTAAATAAATATGGTGATATTCAATGCACGTTTTTACGAATATCTTATCGAACAATTTCTAGCAAATAGTATCTTCAATAATCGAGCAGTGTTTTGCTGAAATGAATGCAAAATCATTATTTTCATATGAAACTTAATTTGTTATACTTTTAAAAATTTGTTATTATACAAATCTATACGGGAAAAAAGTCTAACATTTTTAGCTCACCTGAGCTGAAGGTTCAAGTGAGCTTTTCTGATCAAAATTTGTCGTCATTGTCGTTGTCATCGTTGTTGGTGTTAATTGTTGTAAACTTTTCACATTTTCATCTTCTTCTCAAGAACCACCGGACCAATTTCAACCAAACTGCTACAAAGTATCCTTAGGTGAAGGGGATTCAAGTTTGTGCAAATGAAGGGCCACATCCTCTTTCAAGGGGAAATAAATATGAATAAGTAGTGAAAAATTAATGGAATTTTTACAAAATCATCTTTTCAAGATCCACTGGGCAGGAAAGATTAAACTCATCTTAAATCATCCTCAGGTAGTGTAGATTTAAGTTTGTTCAAATCCCCAAAGACCCCCGGGTCAAGGGTGGGGCCACAATGGCCGATCAAAGTTTTACAAAGGAATATATATAGGAAAAATCTTTAAAAATATTTCTCAAGATCAATAGGGACAGGAAAGATGACACTCAAATTTAGTCATCATCTGGTAGTTTACATTCAAGTTTGTTCAAATCATGGCCCCTGGGGGTAGTTTGGGGCCACAACATTTTACATAGGAATATATAGGAAAAATCGTTAAAAAACTTCCTTTCAAGAACCATTGGGACAGGAAAAATGAAACTCATGTTGAATCATCCTCAGATAGTGTACATTCAAATTTGTTCAAATCATGACCCCCTGGGGATAGGGTGGGGCCACAATGGTTGATCATAGTTTTACATAGGAATATAGAGGGAAATCTTTAAAAAAAATTCTTCACAAGTACTGCAAAGCCATGATGAGTGATATTTTTATGGAAGCATCTTCAGATACTGTGGATTCGTTTCCCCCCCCCCCCCCCAGGATAGGGTGGGGCCACAATAGGAATATAGAGGGAAATCTTTAAAAAATTATTCACAAGTACTGCAAAGCCATGATGAGTGATATTTTTAGCTCACCTGAGCCGAAGGCCCAAGTGAGCTTTTCTGATCAAAATTTGTCCGTCGTCTGTCGTCGTTGTCGTTGGCGTCGTCGTTGTCGTTGTCGTCGTAAACTTTTTACATTTTCATCTTCTTCACAAGAACCACTGGGCCAATTTCCACCAAATTTGCCACAAAGTATTCTTATGTGAAGGGGATTCAAGTTTGTTCAAATGAAGGGCCACGCCCTTACTCAAGGGGAAATAATTCAGAAATAGTGAAAATTTGGTGGTATGTTTTAAAAATCTTCTTCTCAAGAACCACTGTGCCAGGAAACATGAAACTTTTAGGGAAACATCCTCAGGTAGTGTAAATTCAAATTTGTTCAAATCATGGCCCCCGGGGGTAGGGGGGGGGGCACAATAGCCGATCAAAGATTTACATAGAAATATATAGGGATATTCTTTTAAAAATCTTCTTCTCAAGAATAGCAAAAGCATGAATGGTCATCTTTATATGAAAGCAACCTCAGGTAGTGTAGATTCAAGTTTTTTTAAATCATGACCCCCGGTGGTAGGGCGGGGCCACAATGGCCTATTAAAGGGAATTCTTTAAAAATATTCTCCTCTAGAACCACTGTGCCAGGAAAGGATGAAATGTATATGGAAGCATGCTCAGGTAGTGTAGATTCAAGTTTGTTCAAATCATGACCCCCGGGGGTAGGGCGGGGCCACAACGGCCAATCAAAGTTTTACATAGAAATATTTAGGGAAATTCTTTAAAAATCTTCTTCTTAAGAATCACTGTGCCAGGAAAGACGTATATGGAAGCATCCTCAGGTAGTGTAGATTCCAGTTTGTTCAAATCATGACCCCCGGGGGTAGGGCGGGGCCACAATGGCCGATCAAAGTTTTACATACAAATAAATAGGGAAGTTCTTTAAAAATCTTCTTCTCAAGAATAGCAAAGGCATGAATGGTCATATTTATATGAAAGCATCCTCAGGTAGTGTAGATTCAAGTTTGTTCAAATCATGACCCCTGGGGGTAGGGCGGGGCCACAATGGCCGATCAAATTTTTACATAGAAATTTATAGGAAAATTCTTGAAAAATCTTCTTCTCTAGAATAGCAAAGCCATGCTGAGGACTTCATATTTATATGGAAGCATCCTTATGCAGTGTAGATTCAAGCTGGGACCATTTTTTGGTTTAAACTATAAGGAGGCTGGGGGGTCAACAAATTAATCACAAATTAACCACCAGATTTAACTTATTTTTTTAGATACGGTAAATTAAGCTGTCTACTATCATTCACAAAGAAAAAAAATCATACATTTTAGTTTAAAATTTAATCACTTTCTATATCTTCATATGGAGCTCTCCTTTTAAAGGAGATAAAAATAGTCGGAAAATGGCTGCCACACCCCAGCCTCGTTAATAATAAACCGATTTCTGCTTTTTCCCAACCTACAGTGCTCAGGTGAGCGATGTGGCCCATGGGCCTCTTGTTATATTTATGTGAGAGTCTTTACTATTAACAGCTACAGTGCACTGCTCGGATTTGGAATTCCGCTGCCTTCAAAGTAACGACTGCATAAAGAAAGAACAGTTTTGTGATGGCAAGCCAGACTGTTATGATAAAAGCGACGAAGAACTATGTAAGATAATTTTAAATCTAAAGAACAGTATAAGACAGTTAAAAACATCCCAGACACAGAGTCTAGGTCCATTCGAAGGAAAGAACTTAAAGTTAATTTACTTTTTTAGGTGAGGTCCTTGATTTTCAAAAATCATCAGAGTTAACAACCTGTTCTAATTCAACAGAACTTTACAACTCTTTGAACGACACAAAGCAACAGATTTCAAAGAATGTCACAGGAAACGGGCACCTCAACAATATTGATTTAAATATCCCGAAAAGAATCAAAAGATCTTTTGAACGTCATAAGGGTTCTATTGGAAGTAAATTATTAACAGAGTCCAAAGAAAGAACGTTTGTTCGTACGAGAACCTTCTCAAACATACTGGGAAGTTGCAATCAAAAATGCCCAGATTCTTGCTTAAAGTCGACATTCCAAAAATGTTATAGCCACACATTAGATTTTCATCAATTTTTGGAATGGCAAAATGTTTCATGCGACCACATTTCTCTGCATAGATTTGCTTCAGTCAATGTGTATTCTGTTAACATAACAAGATCAAGAATTAATTCATTATACATTAAGAGAAAAAAGATAAAAACTTTGCAGCATATAACTATTAGTAATACTTATATTAAAAGTCTTACAGTTGACCAAGGTGCGATATCCCATCAACAATTACAAGCCATTAATTTGATAAATTATACTTTCCGACACGTTGAAATATCATATTCAGCACAAAGGTTTAATTTCACAATTAAACTTGTTTCAGTGAATAGACAACAACTTAGTAATGCAGGCGTAAACGCAGTATTTTCTTTTCAAAAAGATTTCAGTGATATATCATTACATGCAACCATTGATAATACCGTAAGTTTATCTTTGATGAAGAAAAATTCTACTAAATATGGAACTGAAATAAAATTTGGATTGATAGCTGGACATTTTAGGGCCTCACTGGATATGAGGCTAGTATCTAAAGCTGGCATGAGATTCAGTGAAATATATTTAAATAACAATGGTTTAAGGTCATTTCAATTGTATACTGCTAAATACGAGGGAACAAATTGTGACCATTATAGCATGCAGAGAAGTGCATTAAAACACGTTTATTTCCCCGGTATAAATCAAGAACAGCTTAAACTATTAGATCTTTCGTTTAATCATATACTAATCATCAACAGAGAAGATTTTTCCGGTACAAGGTCCTTGATAAGCCTTAAACTTCATGGTAATTACATCAGAAGTATTGGAAAGGAAGCTTTTGTCAATTGTGAATTACTTTCACTTCTAGACTTATCAAAAAATTCACTGACTGATATATATTCACAAAACTTTAAAGGACTAAAAAACCTCAGGTATCTATTTTTAAGCCACAATAAAATCAATTCAATTGAGAGGTCAACATTTATCTACCTCGAAAAGCTACATACACTGGACTTGTCTAACAATGTCATTGAAATATTTGTGAAGGGAATATTTTCAGAACTTGAAACTTTAGAAAAACTATACATACAAAATAACAAAATTGTGTCGGTTGAGGGAATGTTTGCTGGTCTGTTTAGTCTCAACTTTCTCCAAGTAGACTTTTTTTCTATATGTTGTGCCAAACCTCGGAATTACTATGACGTCACGTGTATTGCCCCTAAGAATGAAATTTCCTCTTGCGAACAATTAATAAGTGTACCAGTCCTGAACGTCATCATTTGGTATATTGCACAACTTGCAACATTTGGAAATCTAATTGCATTAATCTACAATATAAAAAGTTTCAGCAGTGGATCTTCATTTACGTGTTATTTCCTTTCTTGCAATCTAAGTTTAGCTGATTTACTTATGGGAGTCTATTTGTATATCATTGCTGTGGTAAATTTAATTCATACCGGCAGATATGGATTTGAAGATCATAAATGGCGCCAAAGTTTTCTTTGTACTTTCGAAGGAGTTTTAGCCACATTATCAAGCGAAGCTTCCGTTTTGTTTGTTTTCCTTATAACCAAAGACAGAGTCACAGCTATAAAGCATCCATTTTCGCAAAGGAAGAAAATTTGGGTTTTGGTGGCAGCCGGTCTTTCCTGGATCATCGCAATCTCTTTGTCTGTCTTTCCGGTTTTGCCGCTTAATTTCTCGCTGTTAGATGGCTTTTATTCCGTATCCCCAATTTGTATATCCCTCCCTTTATCTGTTCATCGACAACCAGGCTGGCAGTATTCCATGGTTATTTTCATCGGGTTCAACTTTGCGTTATTTCTCGGTATTCTTTTTGGTCATTTTATTATTTTGTTTGATGTACTTAAGTCAGGGAGAGTCCTTCGAACATCTAACACACATGTAAGGGAGATAACCCTAGCTAAATCTGTTGTTGCTGTTGTTATGACTGATCTTCTGTGCTGGATTCCAATAGGAATAATAGGTACGTTGTTTGAAATTCCTATGTTAGAAAAAAATCTTCTCCTTCTATATTTTCCCTTTTTTTTTAAGTTATCTTATATTACACCATTGAATCAGAAGCAGAAATTTTCATGTACTAGTTAATGTTAAACTTAATACTAGCATATATCTATGATTTGTTATCAAAACTCAAATGAATCTCGTTAAAGTAAGCTTTATTTTGTGTACTTCATATAAAATGTTTTTAAAAAATGTTCAATTTCTTTTTCAAAAAGAATCTTTAAAGATACCATTATACAGTTTCAAATTAGATATCTCTAATTATTGCGACGGGTATGCTGACGTTTTCTGGGATAGATGTTTCCAGGGAGGTATATGCATGGATAATAGTACTCGTTCTGCCCATAAACTCGGCAATTAACCCTATCCTATACACCTTGTCAGGTGTGTTACGAGATAAACGGAGAAGAAAGGTAAATATTTGTGTTAAACAACACGCTTTAACATCAAATTATCTGTCAGTAGCCTGTGTAATTAAATTGGTCTAATTCGGAGCGTGATCTTGTGTACCGAATATATTTGGAGATAGAAACAGCATGAGCATGTTACTACATGTGTACTGTTTTTATTGTTTAATTTTAGGTAAATGAAAACACTTTTCAGAAGGAGAGAAAATTGCTCGAGCAGGAAATTGTACGTCTTAAACGTCGACTGGATTCTTTTAAGGTATATAAGCTTCAGCTTAAGCATAAACATTTTAATGTGTGTATTTATTTCATTCAACTCAGTGGAACTGGTTTCTTTTGGAAAATCTGAGTCAAAATACAAAATTAAGTATGATGGAATGAGAAGTAAAAGGAAACTCGCTCTGTATACAAGTACTATAAAATTCCTCAAGAAACATTATTTTGTTTATGAATTCTAACTTTTAAATAGTGTGGTCCAAATTACATGATCCCTAGATAATCTTTTATTGCATCCTAACATCTTTCGATATTCAAATAATTGAAACAATGTCGATAGATTTTTTCTTTAATTCCCAATCACGGCAAGGAACAAATGGCGGATGTGACCGGTCGGCAGGAGATACTCCTCTATGGCACCTGATCCCACCTCTGATGTTAAGGAGGACAGTGTTTGCTCAATCTAATGAAGATTAGATGTTATATCCGCTCGCATACACGCTACACTAATTTCTAACAACATCCCATAAAGGGTCACGTCAGCGGTCAAATTCGGAGCGGCTGTAGACTTATTCGCTTCAACAATATACAATGATTTTGCAGGCAACGATTTGATTGGTTGATAGAATTTGACCTCTGACATGACCCTAAATGGGATGTTGTTAGATGTTAGTGTAGCGAGTATGTGAGCAGATCTAACATCTAATTCTAATTAGATTGGTGTTTGCTCTGCTTCTACTTTTGAGCTTGAATACTGTTCGTTATGTACATATGTTTCATACCGCTCACTCTACTTAAACAATAGTGGATATAGTAACATAAACAAAGACAGTCAGCAATGTGCAAGTGTGGCAACCATTTTCTGAATACAAGAAACGCAAATGGTATAATTACTTAGTATTTCAGTTGTTTTTTAGGGTGCCCAACATAAACAATCTCACATGGTAACCACTATTTGAATAATTACTTATATTGAAATAAGTTGAATTTTCAAAAATGGTTTCAGAAAGCTACTTAGCATTAAGCATTTTAAACACCAATCCTTTTTGCGTCACCTACGGCAAGAACCATCAATGAGATAACACTAATACAGCAGTGAGTGGTAATGCAATTTAAAAATTATTGCAACTGTTTCCTAACTAACGACTACAATTAGAATAATTATTCCGACGGTGAACTTTTTATAGATATATTTTACAACCTGGTTTTTCTTTTAAATGTTCTTAATTTAATTAAACAATTTCAGCTTCACTACCGTAACCACTTATTTAAATTATTGGCAAATATCATTAGTTAGATAAAATATATGGTAGTTGATTTCATTTTCTTTTTCCTCTGTTAAATGTGGGATATAGATAAGTGCATTTTTAGAAAAATCTTTTAGCTATCAAACAGTTAAACTATTGCTATGATTGTAATTATTATTGGATAACTTCTATAAAATTGTGAAATTCATGGTCCTATGATCAGTGTTTATAGAGTGAGACTTTACGCAACAATGTTCAGACATACTTCGAAAAAATCGACGCAATATAAAGCAAGACTTTTTAAAACTGAATTATATTTGTAAAGCTGTTATATTATCACATGACGTTAGTACTTATCGAAATGACATAGTATACCCCACTCTGTATTGAATTATGACACCCCATGACAGTCACGTGATTAGTAAATGCAGAATACATGTCTCTGAGAAAACTATATCTAAAACATACTAACGGGGGGATAGCTAGACAGACAAACGGACAGAAAATTAGATAACTAGTCCACTCAGGTTTCATCTATAGGGGACTATTTCTCTGCTTATAAAATATGATATGATCAAAATGATTCCGGTGAGCGTTGTTATACTTGGGTCTTTTATGTAAATCAATAAAAAGCTTAATTGATGAAATTGTTATTAAGTTATTAAGTCACAAATAATGATTGCTATTCTTAATTCTAATTCTGTAAACATTTTACTAATGTTTCCATATTACCACATTTTCAAATATAACTTTAAACATGTTTTCTCTTAATTCTAGAAGTGCGGAAGTTCGATTGGAAGTTATTCTACACTAAGTAGCCACGGGTAAATTGCTGAAGTTTTATAGAGACATTAGGTATTAATTATATCGAAAATAAATATTATTACTAGTAACCGGAATAAACACAAATATTTTGATGGGCACTTATTGTGCGCCTTTAATAGCCGACCAATTCTTCTGATAGAATTTTATGTTCTTTTTTCAGAATCCATTGATGTGTTTACTCATGCATATGAACTCACAAACTGAATATGTCGACTAAAAAGGAAGTAAACGAGTGCCAACAGTTTGTTGGAAAACCCGTTCCTCTTATACTACACAGATTCTGTTATTGAGGAACTCCAGCATGCTTTAAATATCAACTTCAGAGTACTTGTTGGAATTGGAGTAAATACTTACGAAGTGGATTTCTCTAATAAGCAGTCACATGATCATAGTGATTTATGCTTATTTACAATAACATTTGTTCAATGATAAGATATATATTTTAGAGATTTGCAGTAATTGGAAAATTTCATTTGTACATGTGATAACATTTTTGTAACACGTCTGTCTGTTTTGAGTTAAAATTAATGGCAAGACAATGAATAGAGGTAAAATAATAATGTAGTATTGAACATAAATTTTGTTAGTTAAAAGTTAATTAAAAATTGTTCCAGATTTCTTATTCTTTGTCAAAAACCTGGATCACTGCAGTTGAATTGTGTTGTCCACCAAAATACAACTGGATTTTGATTTTTTCGAATGATGTTGATATTATGCGATCTCCTGTTAACTTTCGTTTCGGATCACTGCACTGGAATGGTATTTTCCTCCCTAGGATTACAGGGTAGTAGTTCTTTCGAAGGATACTGATCTTCTCTTCTGACCAATGTATATTGTTTAAAGGACATCTTTTAAATGCATCGATTGTTTCGTCCAAAATTTCATTGTACGTTCTATTTAATAAAAAAAATTTAACGTGTTTACTCAATTTTAATTTTGGTTAAAAAAGGTTTAAGAATTTCAATAACAAATACTTTTAAGCATCTCAAAGTACTCTCTGTTCATTAGAGCGTCGTAATGATTGCCTAGAATAAACCAGGCGTAGCAAAATCAATGAACAATTCTGTCTATTACTTTATTACGTTTATATGTAATTATATATGTTATATGTTTATGCCCAATGGGCCCTGATTGGTAATAAATTCTATTCTATTCTATTACATTTAAAATTTGTCTTTGGGGGCATCCGTTTGATAGAATGTTAATGTCAATTGGAAATGGTTTTATTAGAGGTCTGGACGAACAAGGCATATGATACAATGTATGCCTATTTCAAAAGTATACAAGTTTTTTTTTATTTCATGAATCTAGCATTGAGAGTATAGTTCTTAATATTGTATGGTATGAATTTTATTGCATAACGGACTAACTATCGTTGAAGCCCTGGCATACCCAACAAACTAGACAGTGATTACTTAGGTATTTGAATCATATGTGTGATATTAACCTGGACCAAATCGAAGACTTTTTTCTCGAGGAGATACAATTGTCAGGTCATAAAACTGTTATTTTAGTGTATAGTATGTTTCTCCATGACTTTGTTTACCCCAAAATATGTATTTTTACTCATACGATGAAAAATATATTTCAGTAGGAAAAAGAACAAAGAATTGTTATACCATTTTTTTCTTCAAAAAATCTTAATTAAACTGGTAATCAGAATCCTTTTAAAACTTACCCACAGAAAGACTCTTTAGACACATTTTTATTATTTGCTGTGAAATCCTGTACAGGGGGACCCATGAGTGTATGCAATATCTCAGTATAGTTACCAAGCTTCTTGTTCAAGCTGTTCATACACTGTCGCAAGTTCTTTAAGACTACAATGAAGAATGTTGATTTTTCTGAAATGCTAACCTATAAAAGAGAAAAGTTATCAATTTTGAACAAATATGTCGTGTTATTTGATCAAATACGTACGTGGGTATATAGGATTAATGCAAAGACTTGTTTCTTTCGACTTGTACATTGAGATGAATCTTGTTTGATCAACACATTCTGTGATTTTATAACTATCCAACTCCTCCACACAATCAACGAGTTCCTGGACATACCTGTAAAAACGATAGATAAATATCAAAGGTCTAAGAAGGGACAACTTGCACGTTCGTTAATAAAATGTTTTCGCAATATGCCCAAGTTTACATGAGAACATTCATGAAATGCTTACTTGCAATAATCGGTGAAGAAATTTTCTCCAAGATACAGATTTCCTTCTTGGTCAGTTGAATTCGGTGGTGCAAAGAAACAGGCATTCAAGCCAGGACAATCGTCCTCAATGTATGTATCGTTTATGTACTCGTATGTAGCATTTATGTATTCAAAGTCATCATGTTTTTCTTCATAGATGTCGATGTCATCTCGCCTCATCAAAACATTACCTACATGTTCATAAGATGAAAAGAAAAAATATCAATTTGAACTTGGAATTTTCAGAGAAGGATCGAAATCTCAAAGATAAATATTTAAGTCATTGAAATTATTAAAAATTGATATCAAACTTATCATAACATTACATGCATTATACTTTAAAAAAAAAGCTTAGGCAACTTACGTAAGTAAAACTGATTATTTAACATTGAAGCAACTGGATTTATAGGCCTTTGAAATTTCCACTAGTTCAGGAAAAACTTTCTTAAGTTAGCGATTTATTTTTAATCAAAAACGTTAACTTTATTCTTTTTACTTACCCTCGGCGTAACCAAGGCATGTCGAACTAATGATAAACAAGATCCAGTAACTAACAAACATCTCTTTGTTCATAGCTGTTGTCCTTTTGAGACATGAATATTACAACATCCGAATGTTGCAATTTATGACTGCAGTAAATTATTTCAATAGAATAGATCAACAACACAGTATTGGCAGTCTTTGTCATGGCTTTACTTTAATAATACATGTTGAAATAAAATTTGACAAACACTATATCAAATCAGTATATCATTGCATTATGTTATATGTGTGATCTACATCGACTTTGGTTAGTTATGATGTAAAATCAACACTCAATAAAATTATCAATCAGTCAATATTTTGAAAAATCAATACTTCAATCAAACAACACAAGAAACAACATATCAATCAACATTTTCAATCAATGAGTTTTTCAATCAGTCAATATGACAATCAATCAGTTCATTAATGTTTTCAATCACTCAATGTATTCCATAAAAGTGTCAATTAAATTAAGCCCAATTATTGGCCACAGACCTGGAAGAAAACAGAATCAGTGGCAGGCTTAAGCAAAATTCGGCAATGCACCGGTCAAGGTGTGAACACTTCACGTATCTATTTGTTAAGCCATGACGCTTTGGTGTTGTTTCGACAAATATAACCAGGGTTAACACTCTCTTGACAATCATAATCTGAAAAATACATAAAAGAACAGCAGAAAAACAGAGAGAGAATAATATGAGTACACACTAAATTAAGGGTTGGGAGGGTGGGGTTGAATTTTGTTGAGAAGAATTTCCAGAAAGAATTTGCAATTGGCGCGCGCGTAGTATATATGCTGGTATTAAGGGGATGGTGTCAAAGTTTAATAATTGTAAAGGGAAGTGTCAAAAGTCAGTGATGTTTAAATGTTGCAAGAGTTATGCCTCTTTATCTATGTTACAAAAGTTGATTTACTCATTTCTATAATACAACTTAACTCATATTGAGTTAAGTTTGATTACTGTAGATCACTAAATTTTCGCGACACCTTATTTTCGCGGGATAGTCATTACATGTAACTATTTATTAGCATGACAATTTTTTTTACGAATTGTGGTTATTGTTCTATAAAATTGTAAAGAGTACCTATATATTTGTGAGAAAGAAAATTTCCCGATCACGCTGTCTCGCTTAGTTTCGCAAAAATAAAGTTCTCGTGAATAAAAAGTGATTTACAGTAGAACAAACCATACCGCTTTGACTCTATAGGATCACGAAATCCTCTTATGCATTTGCTTCTCTAACATACCCAAATCAAGAAGCATTAAGATAAGTATAATTTGAAAAGTGGGCAAGGTTACATACATCGAATTCAGGTTCGAATCCCACCGAAAGACTTGGAGACCGGTCCTTCGTATGAGACCGTATAAACCAATGTCCCGGGTTGCAGTGAGTGCTGGCTCAAAAAAGATCCCTCTCTGCTCAATGGGCGCCGAGTATAAGTTAAAAAAATGCAGCTCTCAACCGGCAAGTGGTGGAAGCTCCATATGAGTCAAACATTCTCGAGAGGGACGTTAAACAATATACAATCAATCAATCATACATCGAATTAATTTAATAATCAACTCCCATCAGTACTTTCAGTACTTTGATTAACAAATAAAGACAGATTTGATTTAGATAATTTTTTTATTTATATATATACATGTATGTGTGCAAGACATTAAGCATTGTACTTGAATTAGCGGAAGTTTCTTTCGGCCAAAGGCGCTAAAAATACACAACCAAATAATAAATTTACAAGATGGCGGGTAGGACGCAGGCACTTCAGGAGCACTATCGTTGTTTTGGGAATTAAGGACTGCCTGATCACTCTGAAGTGGTGCATATTATGGGAAAAAAGCGAAAATATAGTGGTCAACAGAAGCAGCCAAAAAACAACAAGAAAGCAAGTGAAAAAGTAAGTTGTAGTGATAGCAGTTGTGATAGCATAAATGTGAGCAGTACTCTGGCCGATTGTAACTCTGTGTTGTATGGCGATATACTGACAAATCTCAAAACAGCATTAAATACGTCCACACCAGTAAGCAAATCTAATCTGGCTGAAATAAAAGAAAATATGATCGCACAGAATGAAACAGAATCTTCTCCTCAAGTAAACATCTCTGCAGTCCAGGGTGCAACGCAGTCAACAGTGACCCCTACGCCACAGGTGAATCCACCCCCCCCCCTGGTTTGAAATTATCATGAAAACCATGGGTACCATCGAAGCAAAGATCTCGCATTTAGATAACAAAATCTCCAATGTCGACCAGCAGGTGAAAAAGTTAGACCTTGTAGAGAAAAAAATGATCATATTTGATAAGAAAATAAACGATATAACAACGGACTTGAAAAGGGGTTTTGAAGAGAACAGTAAATTTATACGGGAATTACAAGAAAGGTCAGATAGCATGGAGTTTGGACTGGGAAAGTTGGATGAGAAGTTAAGTAAACTAGAAGAGGATAATAAGAAATTAAAGGATGAATTAGTGGATCTAAAGTCTCGTTCAATGAGGGATAATCTGCTCTTTTCGAATATACCGGAAAGGCGGAAACTGAAAATGAAACTCCAAAAGATACCGAAAAAATTCTGCGTGATTTCCTCAGGAACAGTCTGTCAATGAGCGAGGCGCAGGTCAACAATCTGAAATTCGACAGAGTGCACAGAATAGCTGGAGGTCAAACGCCAAGGGTCATCGTTGCGAAATTCAATGAATACCAACAAAGACAGCATGTAAAGTGGATGTCTAAAAACCTCAGAGGTACAAATTATTACATCAATGAGCAATACCCGAATGAAATTGTCGCGGAAAGGAAGGAGTTGATCCGAATCATGAAGAAAAAACGCGCGGACGGACATCGAGTTAGACTGGTCTACAACAAGCTTTACATCGACAATAGGCTTTATCGCCCATCACTTGATAACAATGCCACGAGATAGGAACACGCCGGGGATAAACTCAAAATATGTTCCTGGAATGTGAATCGACAGATTTACAATAAAATTAGAGACCCAGAATTTATATCATTTATTGACACATATGATATTAGTTTTTTATCAGAATGTTGGCTTGATGTAAATACTGATATTGACGACAGTCTTATTAATGAAAAATTTTTTCACAAATGTTTTCCTAGAAAATCATGTAAAGGTGGAGGTTTTATGCTTATTTACAAAAAAGAATTACACGATAAGTTGAATGTGGAGAACATTGTACATGACTCTATTTTATGGGTGAAATTCCAAAACGGTATCAATGTTCAAAATACCGAACTTTATATTGGATTTGTTTACATACCGCATGAAAATAATGTTTTTTACAGAAAAAATGATATTGATTTATTTACTACGCTCAATGATGATATATCAATGTACAAAGAAAAGGGGTGTGTTGTACTGAGTGGGGATTTTAATTCACGTATAGGTACATCAGTAGATTTTATAGAATATGATTCAATGGCTACAGAACTGAATGATTTTATTTCACCTGTTATAAACTATAATTACGATGTTGCATTACCAGAAAGAAAGTCACAAGATCTAGTTGTAAATAGTTTTGGAAGGAAATTGTTAGAACTCTGTCGCTCAACCGGTACTCGAGTGTGTAATGGTCGTACATTTGGAGATAAAGATGGTAGATATACATTTTTCAATCACCGTGGAGTGAGTGTTAATGATTTTGCAATTGTATCTGAAAGTTTTTTCCATGTTGTTAATTATTTTCATGTTGAAAATTTTAATGAATGGTCTGACCATGCTCCTCTGCATTTTCAAATTTGTGTCAATAATTCCATTGTGCATCACGATAAGAGAAGTGATGTCAATACACGTTTTGTTAGAACGAAATGGGATGACTTGTTATCCAATGAAATTAAAACTGAATTATGTAGTCATTTACAGCATCTTGCGGGCGCTTTAGATAATGTAGAAATAAAAGAAGGTGTCAATAATTGTGTAGAGACATTTACGCAGGTACTTAATGATGTATTTCTCCCATATTGTAGTAAGGAAATAATTATTAATAATTCATCCAACCAAAGCAAAAGAAGAAACATGAACAATAAACCTTGGTTTGATGTTAAGTGCGCAGAGTTACGTAAAACTTATTTAAGAAACTTGAATCTGTTTAATAGTTCTCGGACTCATTTTAACAGAAATGTATTGGTCACTTCTAAGAGAAATTATAAAAGATATGAAAGAAAAGTTAAACGAGAATACTTCCGTTACCAAGGAGATCAAATGGAATATATAAGGAAGAAAAATCCAAAAGAATTTTATCGCATTTTCCGCAAACGGAAAAGAAATCCATCACATGGACCGGATCTGTCCGAATTTTATAACCACTTTAAGGAACTTTCCGCAAATCAACATTCAATGCATGCCTATAGTGAATCGGTACCTTCAGAAATAGACAATTCAGCATATCCTGAACTGAACAGCCCAATTACCGCAGAGGAGATAACTCGCGTCATCAAACGTTTGAAGAAAGAAAAATCTCCGGGAATAGACAATCTATTGAATGAATATTTTATTGAGTATAATGATATTCTCGTAGTTTACCTTGTGGATTTATTTAATATTGTTTTTACCTCTGGCGTTTTTCCTAAAAGCTGGTCAGAAGGTATCATTACCCCAATTTTTAAAAAGGGAAATATGAATAACTGTAATAACTATAGAGGGATTACGCTTGTAAGTTGTTTGTCAAAAATTTTTACATCCTTACTTAATGAGAGATTGAGTACCTGGTCAAATAGATATAGTATTATAACTGACGCACAATTTGGTTTTAAAGCCGGTCATAGTACGACAGATGCTATTTTTGTTCTACACTGGTTAATCAGCCGAGCTGTTAGCAAAGGGAAAAAATTATTTTGCTGTTTTGTAGATTACGAAAAAGCATTTGATAAAATTGATCGAAATATTATGTTATCTAAATTAGCAAAAAGTGGTATCGACTGCCACATGCTGAATATTATTAAATCTTTGTATTCTAATATAAAATCTTGTGTACGACACAGAAATCAATTTTCTCAATTTTTTAGGTGCCATGAGGGTTTGATGCAGGGTGAATCTCTTTCTCCATTTCTTTTCTCTCTGTATGTTAATGATTTTGAGATGGAATTTATAGAGAATATGTGTATTCCCGTAGAAATAAGAGAAATTGCTATGTTTTTGATCATGTATGCAGATGACACTGTGCTTTTCTCAGAGACAGAACAAGGTTTACAAGATATGCTCAATTGTTTAGAGCAATATACAGCAAAGTGGAAACTTAAAGTTAACGTGGATAAAACTAAAATTGTTGTATTTAGAAAAGGTGGTAGATTGAAGAAAAATTACTGTTGGAAGTACGAAAACAAATTGATTGATATTGTTGAAAATTTCAATTACTTAGGAATAACTTTGAATTATAATGGTAAATTTAACAAAACACAAAGTGTACTAGCAGCACAATGTAGAAAGAGTCTAAGTAGTTTAATAACAAAAATGAAACCAATGTATTTGAATGTAAGCACTAAACTGTCATTGTTTGATACATATATTGGTAGTATAGCAAATTATGGTTGTGAAGTTTGGGGGTTTCACCCAGCAGGAGAATTGGAAAGTATCCACTCAGATTTTTGTAAAAGAGTACTAGGTGTTAAAAAAAGCACCACATCTATGATGGTTTATTTTGAACTAGGACAGAAACCATTACAATGGAACAGAAAATTTAGAATGCTGAAGTATTGGTTAAAATTAAAAAAAAACGATAATTGTATTTTAAGAAATATATACAAAGAAATGTTAGATGTGTGTGAATCTAACACTTTTCCTTGCTGGTTGTCACATATAAAAGAACTTGTTGATACATTAGGCTTTGGTTATACATGGAACTGTAAAAATAGTCTTAATGGAAATCTTTTTTTGTTTGAGGTGAAACAAAGATTGGATGACATGTTCATACAAGAAGCACGAAGTTATTTTGAAGGTTCTCCGAAGTGCATTTTGTATAAGCATTTAAGTGATAGTTTTGATTTACAATTGTATTTAAAAAGGTCAATATCACAAAAATATGCACAACATATCAGTCAATATCGTCTGTCTTCTCACCAACTAGAGATAGAACGAGGAAGATTTTTTAATATTCCTAGAATAGAAAGATTATGTAAATTTTGTTCAATGTCACAGGTTGAAGACGAGTATCATTTTATTCTGGTTTGTCCATTTTTTTCTAATGTTAGAAAAGAGTACAGTGTGTTTCACAATATATGTCACACATCTAAACAGGCATAATCTGAATATCGAGCATGATATCAAAAATACCAAAACACTATAGGGAAGCATATTGATCTAAAATTATGATATTACAAAGTTTCGGGGAAATTGTTATATACCATGAAGTAACTGATGATATACTCAGTGATGTCATAATTTCAGCTGCTCCAAAAATCGAGTAAAATTTGCAGCAAAAATTTGTTGTAAACTTTTATTATGAGAACGATATTCTAAATATTGTATAGAGTGTGATGATGAAAAGTATCCAGACCAGGAATTGCTGTACATGTCTAGTGTTCATATCATCAAGAATGATTAGAGAGTTTGAACTAAATTATAATGTAAAGATGTAAGATGAAAGACATTTAAATCCTGCACCTCCCCCTTAAAAATATCAAGAAGAGATGAGAACCAAATCAAAGTGACGTCATTCATTGAGAAAACCTCATGAAAGTTAGATCTGAGTTTAGTGAAATGGATTGTAGCAATGCCGGTAAGTGTATCTAGTGTATTTAGAAATCTTATATTTGTGTTAAGTGTGTCTGCATACCAGATTTCAGCATTTAAAGCCAAATGATGTTCCGATTCGGTTAAAGTTTGCAAGAACTACTGAAAAGAAAAGTGAAAGAAGTGGACACTAATTAACACATACCGGTAGTTCTGAAACGACACATTTATTTAAATGCAACTTAAAAAAAATAGATATGCACTTTGGGGTTTTAAAAAGCCAGATATAAAACAAGGAAAATCTCAAGTATCCTGTAAAGCTTACAAAACAGTGGTCAGAAATTTATAAGCATTAGTCTCTTAAGTTATTTAGGACAATGTTGGGAAAACACTTGGAGAATAACATTGTGGTATTCGTTGCCATAGTAACTAAACTGGAGAGTGTTGCGTTCTTCTACTCAATAAAAATAATTTTGAATATATGCTGATTAAAATGATAGATAAAATGAATATGTAGCTTTTGTTATCATTCATCTACCTGTCTTTAGATGTGTGACATATATTGTGAAACACCCTGTATATTAAGAAATATTATCACCGAAATCCCTCTACTTTTAAACTTGTTCAATTATTGTCTACAAAAAAATGTAACAGAGTTATGTAAACTGGGAAAATATCTTCATAAATGTACAAAATTAAGAGCAGATGTAAATTGAATTGATATAACGACTTTATCCTCACTAATACGTACTATTACTAAACTTATATTATTGTGCTTTTTCTGCTTTATGAATTTAGAATGAATAGTTTGTAAAAATTTTCTATGATCCTGCTTTACTTAATGTTCAAATGATATTGAAATGTTATAGATATACTGTACAACTGATTTATGTATATACGTTAAACCTATGAACTGTGTGGTTCTTGGTAATAAACAAAACAAAACAAACAATACAGTACTCTGGCAAAACAATTGGGGCGTGTGTTTCGACTTTTAGAAAGTTTAGCCACCTTGATAACAAATATCTTTTCCAACATGCGAGACGTACATAAACACCTTGACGGTCAAATTTTAAGCTAAACAAACATATTCAATATTCTGAGTTAGATTTCAAAATAATATATAGCTCAAAGAACACCTTTGTAATGACTCTAGCGCAATGAGATATTGCTGTCTTCCCCAATACTTTAGATGAAAAACTGAAACAATCAAAATGTTCTCATAATTTGCTTTAATAAAGTTGCACTAAGAACACAATTTCAGACTTGAGTGACATAGTTATTCCTCATCTTCTTTCGTCCTCATCATGTCTTCAGTCTCTCTTTTGTCTTCCTCACTCAGATCTCTTCCGTAAATGCGATGCTCTGTAAAATGATAAATACAAACTATATTATATATTTGTTATAAAATGCAGGATTTTTGCTTTTTCAAACTTTGAAACTTTTTATTCTCACTAAAGCCCCCACATGGGGTGTGTTTGTACAACAAAAATTGAACAAAGTCTGAATAAGTAAACATGTGAACAGTTAAGTTCATGATAAACAAGAAAAAGATCTTTGATATGCATCCCTGATATAAACAAAGGCACGTGCCCTGTATTACTCATCCTTTATTTCACCCTTTATCACACCCTTTATTACACCTTTCCTGAACATCTCTGTACATTTCATACGGAGAACCTCGGAACTTTTTACTATCATATTCAATATGTTGTTTTCATTTGAAAATACAAAAAAACCTAAATTCTGATATCACATGAGCATTAAACGACGTCACAATGTTATACAGTTATTGACTGGGTATGAGGGCAACATATGATTTGTTGGACCTGAAGGTGAAAATGTTGCCCGAGGCCGCAGGTCAAGGGCAACATTTTCACCTTCAGGTGCAACAAATCATATGTTGCCCGAATCCCAGTCTATAACTGTTTTGTTATACCCTTCACTGCTCACTTAAGAGTGATCAATTTAATCAATACACGCTATATTATCAATTATTTTGTATGGAAAATTATGGCTTCTTCAGTAAATATAAAACATCAAGCTGAGAATGAAAAAAATCAATCATATATCGTATCACAAAAATTATTTATCACAAAATATACTCTTCCCTTCTTCCTTACCTAGCTGTTAGCAACAGCTCTTGTAGCTCTTAACTTCGGTTATTTCGCGTCGCCGATATTTCACGACGATTAATTTATTGTGACGTAACAGACGAGTGACGTTGCGGTCTAACAATTCTTATGTAAGACCGGTCAATAGTGAAATTGTTAGACCGACGAAATAAACAGTTCTTTTGTTGGACTTTTTATAAGTAATAAATATATAGAATGATATTTATAAGGGTATAACAAAAACCTTTATCAAATATGATAAAAACAATGCATGACAAAATCTGTATCACAACCCATATCAACCCTCGAACAATATCAGCCCTCTGGCCTTTAGGCCTCGGACTGATATTGGAGTCCCGGGTTGATATAAAATGTGATACAGATTTTGCAATGTATTATTCTTTATTTACACCGAGTAAAGAGTTACACTTTCTTAGATATGTAATCAAACTTTTATGTGAAGAAACCTTTACTTACTATGGCAATAATACATCACTTTAAGGTATTTGCCGGTTCCAGGACAGGGATCCCCAAATACGGAGTTACTGGCATGAAGGAAGCATTTATGTTTCCCATTGCATAAATTTCTTGCCACAGAATTTCCTTTTCTGGCATGACAATATATGCTCCAATGGCTAGTATGCTTGGCTGGACAGGTTTTTAAATCTTCTCGGCCAAACGAAGCAAAGAGAACTGAAATCCATCGATCTCCCCCGCAATCCAATACCACTTGTTGATTTTCACATACTAATGTCGTGTATTGATCCTTTCCTGTTTTTTGATGAAAAGTTTGTAATGTAAACATTATTTTTTAATCATCTAAACAAGATAGTAATTGCAAAATTTGCACAATTTCTGCAACAATAATAGTCTTTTCTTCTTCTAGAGAATCATCTAAACAAGTTAGTAATTGCAAGCTTTGCATAATTTCTGCAGCAATAATTATTTAGTTTTTTTTCTTCTAGAGAAACACCCCAACCTTTTATCGTTGACCTTATCTATTCTAATCTGTCGTTATAGAAATTCTAATTTTTCTCTGAAACTTAGTTTTTTATTTCCAATTTTGATTTACCACTTGCTGCTATGTTATTTTATCAGCATTAGAATAATTTTTTGTTAACGGTTAAAAGAGAGGAGATATTAGTTTTTTACTTGGTGTAATTATGAATATACTGTAAACCACATATTATCTAACCACTGTGGAATAACCAGAGAAGAATCCTACCTTAAATAAATATATTTTGAGCCAATTCATTTAAAAAAAATAATACGCATATTGTGTCATTTTCAGTTTGCTTTTTACCCAGAAGCAGAGAAGAAGATTTTTAAAGATATACAACATATTGATTTCGTTTATCAAAGAGAGTACGTATTACTTAAAAAATAACCTGGTATAGAAAAAAATACATATCTTCTCCCATGAATACCTAAAATATTTGATAATACTCACTTTTTTTAATCCACCAACCATCAATATCTTGAAATATCAAAAGAAATATTTAAACAATATGATATATACAGAAATTTCTTGGGATATCAAGATACTATATAGCTATCAAGATGCATGTTTTACCTAGGATAATTTATGTTTATGCGAATTTCTCTCTCATAATTATTAAAAACATTAAAATTGTATAGTACCTTGTATTACAAGAAACACAGCTAGGAGAACCAAGACCTTCCACATTTTTTTTCTTCTGTATGTCGAATGAAACACTTACGTTAATCTGTTCATATTTATATAATTTTTATAACCTATAATCGATGCCCAGTCAAGTTATGGAAATAGACTAAACATATGATGATACAGTGTTAATTAACTTTAGATTCTTTGAAGAATCATTTTGAAAATGTGTCGGTCGGTGTCATCAGGAACTTAATGATATTGCTTATCATTGACTGGCCGCTTAATCAGACCATATTTTTTTTATTGCGAACCTTTTGATCTATGGGCGTAGGATGACGAAAGCTTTGAATATAACAATGATGAAGATTTATTTAAAATAAAACAGTCTTTATATATATTTTATTTAGGCGATTATTATTTTTTTTTTCGGAGAAAACTTTTTTGATTCTAAGATATTACATACCTATTTATTCAAATGTAGCTGAATTGTTCATTCTTTTTTATACAAATACGCTTTATGTTTCGAGATACATGTATTTTGTTAAGAAAGTCTCATCTAGAAGGCATGAATTGTCTTGATGTTTTTCGTTAACAATTGTGACAACGTGATATTGACTCGTATTTTTATATATATGCAATGCACCTAGACGCAGGTATGAGAATAATCAAATAGACAAAATATTCATGATGTCATTTTTGATTCACTTATAACATACATACTGTACGTTAGTAAACAGTTAGGCACACATCATTATCTACTAACATGTACTCCGTTCCCTTGAAATTTTTGAACCATAAGCCCCCGTTCGCACAGAGCTGCGACTTAACGACGATCATACCGATCAAGCCACGATCTAAAAAGTTTTGGATCGAGACTGATCAGAGCCGATCGGCGTCTACATCGAGCAATTTGGCAAATTATGGACGTCTTTATTATGACCGAACTACGATGCCCCTACGTCAAACGCACTGCTACATATAAAGCCCTAGTTATACTGTCACGATTTTAGATCACGGTAAGCTACGATTTAGAGATCCGTGAATATTATTAAATTAGACATCCGCAGTCAGTCCGTTATTATTACCGTGGTGAGCCCTGCTAACTCGGAATACTCCTGAATGATCCGTATATCGTTACTGCTGTTTTGAACTGTTTAAAAGAGTCGTGGAAAACCGCAATGCTACTCTGTTTCTGGCATATCGCATTGCCCCGAACTGTAGGACCATCACCCTGTGACCACCGTATATAACTTTTGTGATGTTTCGGGGTCATCCGTAACACGTAGGTCTACGTTTACTCAAGGATTTCAACGGCTACAATAGGGAAAGTGTACGGATATAAAAGACAATCCGTAGCTAACCGTAAACCCAGCACATTTTGTTTCGGTTGTGTAAGGATAAGGAATCAATAGAGAGACTAACAAGAAAATTTATGACAGCGAACCGTTTTTTTCTTACTTTGTAGTTACGGCGGCAGTAACGGTTTTGACAAATTACCAATTTTTTTAATGGTAACAATATGGGTGGAATAAAATAGTGTACGATTTTACAGTAATTTATGACATATTTTTGTCACATTTTTTGCTTGTCATTGTTATCAGTTGCTCACATGAGTTGTTCATGGCTCGTATACTTGATCATAAAACAGGATTCGGCCTCTAAATCTGCACATGTAATTGAACAAACAGCAAGCAAATAACAATATTGTTGTAGCACATACCTGTACTTACTTTTATTTTAACCAAGGAAGATGGAAGAAAGAAAAGAAAGTAGAAAACGGTTTGGGTATGATGAATTAAAACTGGTATCTTACTGTTACTTGCATCAGGAGACAACTACATGAACAACTCATTTATGTATACGTGTAATATCAGACTTTCTCATGACACAATCTCTCTGATATCTGTTAGATTTTTAAGGTCATCATTAAAAATAAACCAATGGAAAACTATTGCTGATGGAACTGGGTTTCGATGGCTGTTATACCATTATATTGATGACAAACATAAATTACTTACTATGACAAGTATTAAGAGGGATTCTCACGAACAAATCCAATATAAGCTGATACAAAGACCTACTTTGTAGTTGCAAATGACCCTATTTAATTTTAAAAAAGATCTGACTCATGAAATTATTGTTCCGAAGCTTAAACGACATGTGAATAGAAATGTACAACTACCGTTTGGTTAGGAGTTATGTATGAAATTCTAGTTAACGGGTTACAGTGTCGGCTGACTACAATGCGATAGCTTTTACTTCTATTGGACTAGCTTGTATCTGCCTAGGCATTCAAAGAAGCCTTTGGTGTTCGAAAGTACAGTGTTTTTCCTTGATCGAAGATCAAATCCATAACATCATTTCTAGATACGCAACACAGTTAAGGTGTGCAGTGGAAATATCGACTAAATTTTGTATTTAAAAATGTATTCGTAATCGGGATGGCGATTATTTTTAGTACATTATTTATATTTAAAGTCGACATTCCAAAAATGTTATAGCCACACATTAGATTTTCATCAATTTTTGGAATGGCAAAATGTTTCATGCGACCACATTTCTCTGCATAGATTTGCTTCAGTCAATGTGTATTCTGTTAACATAACAAGATCAAGAATTAATTCATTATACATTAAGAGAAAAAAGATAAAAACTTTGCAGCATATAACTATTAGTAATACTTATATTAAAAGTCTTACAGTTGACCAAGGTGCGATATCCCATCAACAATTACAAGCCATTAATTTGATAAATTATACTTTCCGACACGTTGAAATATTATATTCAGCACAAAGGTTTAATTTCACAATTAAACTTGTTTCAGTGAATAGACAACAACTTAGTAATGCAGGCGTAAACGCAGTATTTTCTTTTCAAAAAGATTTCAGTGATATATCATTACATGCAACCATTGATAATACCGTAAGTTTATCTTTGATGAAGAAAAATTCTACTAAATATGGAATTGAAATAAAATTTGGATTGATAGCTGGACATTTTAGGGCCTCACTGGATATGAGGCTAGTATCTAAAGCTGGCATGAGATTCAGTGAAATATATTTAAATAACAATGGTTTAAGGTCATTTCAATTGTATACTGCTAAATACGAGGGAACAAATTGTGACCATTATAGCATGCAGAGAAGTGCATTAAAACACGTTTATTTCCCCGGTATAAATCAAGAACAGCTTAAACTATTAGATCTTTCGTTTAATCATATACTAATCATCAACAGAGAAGATTTTTCCGGTACAAGGTCCTTGATAAGCCTTAAACTTCTTGGTAATTACATCAGAAGTATTGGAAAGGAAGCTTTTGTCAATTGTGAATTACTTTCACTTCTAGACTTATCAAAAAATTCACTGACTGATATATATTCACAAAACTTTAAAGGACTAAAAAACCTCAGGTATCTATTTTTAAGCCACAATAAAATCAATTCAATTGAGAGGTTAACATTTATCTACCTCGAAAAGCTACATACACTGGACTTGTCTAACAATGTCATTGAAATATTTGTGAAGGGAATATTTTCAGAACTTGAAACTTTAGAAAAACTATACATACAAAATAATTATATATTTTAGAGATTTGCAGTAATTGGAAAATTTCATTTGTACATGTGATAACATTTTTGTAACACGTCTGTCTGTTTTGAGTTAAAATTAATGGCAAGACAATGAATAGAGGTAAAATAATAATGTAGTATTGAACATAAATTTTGTTAGTTAAAAGTTAATTAAAAATTGTTCCAGATTTCTTATTCTTTGTCAAAAACCTGGATCACTGCAGTTGAATTGTGTTGTCCACCAAAATACAACTGGATTTTGATTTTTTCGAATGATGTTGATATTATGCGATCTCCTGTTAACTTTCGTTTCGGATCACTGCACTGGAATGGTATTTTCCTCCCTAGGATTACAGGGTAGTAGTTCTTTCGAAGGATACTGATCTTCTCTTCTGACCAATATATATTGTTTAAAGGACATCTTTTAAATGCATCGATTGTTTCGTCCAAAATTTCATTGTACGTTCTATTTAATAAAAAAAATTTAACGTGTTTACTCAATTTTAATTTTGGTTAAAAAAGGTTTAAGAATTTCAATAACAAATACTTTTAAGCATCTCAAAGTACTCTCTGTTCATTAGAGCGTCGTAATGATTGCCTAGAATAAACCAGGCGTAGCAAAATCAATGAACAATTCTGTCTATTACTTTATTACGTTTATATGTAATTATATATGTTATATGTTTATGCCCAATGGGCCCTGATTGGTAATAAATTCTATTCTATTCTATTACATTTAAAATTTGTCTTTGGGGGCATCCGTTTGATAGAATGTTAATGTCAATTGGAAATGGTTTTATTAGAGGTCTGGACGAACAAGGCATATGATACAATGTATGCCTATTTCAAAAGTATACAATTTTTTTTTATTTCATGATTCTAGCATTGAGAGTATAGTTCTTAATATTGTATGGTATGAATTTTATTGCATAACGGACTAACTATCGTTGAAGCCCTGGCATACCCAACAAACTAGACGGTGATTACTTAGGTATTTGAATCATATGTGTGATATTAACCTGGACCAAATCGAAGACTTTTTTCTCGGGGAGATACAATTGTCAGGTCATAAAACTGTTATTTTAGTGTATAGTATGTTTCTCCATGACTTTGTTTACCCCAAAATTTGTATTTTTACTCATACGATGAAAAAAATATTTCAGTAGGAAAAAGAACAAAGAATTGTTATACCATTTTTTTTCTTCTAAAAATCTTAATTAAACTGGTAATCAGAATCCTTTTTAAACTTACCCACAGAAAGACTCTTTAGACACATTTTTATTATTTGCTGTGAAATCCTGTACAGGGGGACCCATGAGTGTATGCAATATCTCAGTATAGTTACCAAGCTTCTTGTTCAAGCTGTTCATACACTGTCGCAAGTTCTTTAAGACTACAATGAAGAATGTTGATTTTTCTGAAATGTTAACCTATAAAAGAGAAAAGTTATCAATTTTGAACAAATATGTCGTGTTATTTGATCAAATACGTACGTGGGTATATAGGATTAATGCAAAGACTTGTTTCTTTCGACTTGTATATTGAGATGAATCTTGTTTGATCAACACATTCTGTGACTTTATAACTATCCAACTCCTCCACACAATCAACGAGTTCCTGGACATACCTGTAAAAACAATAGATAGATATCAAAGGTCTTAGAAGGGACAATTTGCCCGTTAGTTGATATAAAATATGTTTTTGCAGTATGCCCAAGTTTACATGAGAACCTTCATGAAATGCTTACTTGCAATAATCGGTAAAGAAATTTTCTCCAAGGTACATATTTCCTTCTTGGTCAGTTGAATTCGGTGGTGCAAAGAAACAGGCATTCAAGCCAGGACAATCGTCCTCAATGTATGTATCGTTTATGTACTCGTATGTAGCATTCATGTATTCAAAGTCATCGTGTTTTTCTTCATAGATGTCGATGTCATCTCGCCTCATCAAAACATTACCTACATGTTCATAAAATGAATATAGTAAAGAAAAAATATCAATTTGAACTTGGAATTTTTCAGAGAAGGATCGAAATCTCAAAGATAAATATTTAAGTCTTTGAAATTATTGAAAATTGATATTAAACTTATTATAACATTACATGCATTATACTTAAAAAAAAAGCTTAGGTAAATTAATACATAAGTAAAACTGATTATTTAACATTGAAGCAACTGGATTTATAGGCCTTTGAAATTTTCACTAGTTCAGGAAAAACTTTCCTAAGTTAGCGATTTGTACAATACTCCGTATTTTTAATCAAAAACGTTAACTTTATCCTTTTTACTTACCCTCGGCGTAACCAAGGCATGTCGAACTAATGATAAACAAGATCCAGTAACTAACAAACATCTCTTTGTTCATAGCTGTTGCCCTTTTAAGACATGAATGTAGCAATATCCGAATGTTTCAATTTATGACTGCAGTAAATTATTTAAATTGTTCTTAATCATCAACAAAATTATTCAAATCTAACGATTTTCGACTGTAATTCCCATGTATGGAAATGTCATGACCTACGAACATAACAATTTGACTTATCAATATAAATCCTATCCACTCCTCTTTGAAATTGCCACCGTCCGTTACGATTAGGATAGGCATATTTTGTTTTTTGAATCAATCTCTCCTTCCGTTTTAACTTTCTTAAGATTAAGAAAACTCATTTCTCGACGATTTTAAATAAAATTGCATCTATGAATTTGAAAGCTCCAACCAGTCACAAGATATGGTCAAGTTTGAAGATTTCAGGAGTAGGTCAAGCTTCAAGGTAAAGGAAGTTGAAACTCTGAGAAACATCTTTTCCAAAGAAATACACATACAAAATCTGATAACTTAAGCTCCAACTATTCAGAAATTGTGCTCAAGGTTTTAAGTTTTTCAAAGATAGGTTAATCTCAAAGGTCAGGATGTCAACTTGGTAATTCCCAAGAAATGTTTCATCACAAGGAAAATGAAGAAAGTCTAAGCATCAATAATTCTGAAGGATTGGGTTACAACATTAATTTCTTACAAAAGTATTTTAACTACAAGATCAAGAGGCCTTAAGTGTTTGTACAAAAATTGAAAATAAAATTTTGTCACAAGGGGCACCCATATGAAATTACCCAGCACAACCATTATGAGGTTAGTGCATGGTGTTTTTTTTTAAAGTATGTCACACAACAAGAATATATGATGAGGTCATTCAAAATACTAGTAATTTATATGGTAAATTTATGCAGGTAAAATGTAGCATTCAAAGATGAGGTTAATTTATCAAGCCATTCTATACTCACCGTCAATAGAAACGCAAAACCCTAATTTTAGGGGTGAAAATTATATACGGGATATAACTATGTACCAAAAAAGTTAGGACATCTTTTACTTTACCAAATCAGTCATTTAACGGTTGAATGATTTTCATTCCATTACCGGAAGTTGATTTTTAGCTCCCTGAACAGAAATCAAAAAATAGCATTTTTAATAAAATTATTGACAATATTTTGGGTTTTCAAGGTTTTGTACCTGTTAATTATAAGTCTTGTACTAAAAGTCCGGAAAAAATATCCTTCTTTCTCTTCCGGATGTGATGCCTGTATTTCCTCAAAGTAACTGAAAGCACGCATTTTCATTGCT
>PRKT01000365.1:336709-409811 GCA_003671525.1 Saccostrea glomerata | reverse complement strand
TCTATGCATCGAATTGACAGGGTATTTATACAGTATTATAAATCTAGAATATTCTAGAAGTTGTAAGTACATGATATTACTGGAAAGTTCTGGACATACACAAAGTTCAGGAATGTTCTAGAAACAATGACCGAACATATTGACCACTCTGGAATGTTCAAGAAACTTAATGTTACTAATAATAGACATGATGAAACAATACAAATATAACACACCTCACAACAAAATACACAAACAAAATCTGATAACTTAAGCTTCAACTATTCAGAAATTGTGGTCAAGGTTTTAAGTTTTTCAAAGGTAGGTTAAACTCAAAGGTCAGGAGGTCAACTTGGTAATTCCCAAGAAATGTTTTATCACATGGAAAAATGAAGAAAGTCTAAGGATCAATAATTCTGAAGGAATGGGTACCATTAATTTATTACAAAAGTATTTCAACTACAGGATCAAGAGGTCTTAAGTGTTTGTACCAAAATTGAAAATAAAATTTTGTCACAAGGGGCACCCATATGAAATTACCCAGCACAACCATTATTAGGTTAGGTTCGGTGTTTTTAAAAGTACGTCACACTACAAGAATATGATGAGGTCATTCAAAATACTAGTGATTTACATGGTAAATTTATGTAGGTAAAATGCAGCATTCAAAGATGAGGTTATATTTTTAGCCATTCTATTTCAGTGTAACTCTAAGCCATAGCAAGACCAAACTAGCATCAATTATCATCCATCAGAGATGATCACACTCAAAATTGCTTCCGATTCTTGATTTCATTTAATTTTCTAAATGAGTGACTAGTCTAATTTCTTTTCATAATCAGTCCTTTCCCAAGTATCTGCAAGCCCTATCAGACCAAAACTGCATTTATAAATGTTGCCTTTAATCAAGTTAATGCGTCAGAATAAAACACAAATACGTAAAGGTGGTCATAAAAGAGGAACGTTTTACCGTAATAATTCCAAAGAACTTTTGGACAGTTTGAAATCACAAGATTTTACCAAAATCAACAGCTTAAAAACTTACGACTTTTCAACTTTATACACAACCATTCCCCACGATGAATTAAAGTCCAGGCTTTTTGATATCATTGACAGCTGCTTTTTCAATAAAAATGGAACTCGTAAATTTTCTTACCTGGTCATTTGCAAAATTTTGTAAAAACACATTCTGATTGCACAAACACAAGAACTCTGAAGTTGACATCAAAGAAAAGCTTGAGTTTCTGATTGACAATATCTATGTGGTTTTTGGAGACCAGTTATTCGAACAATCTATTGGAATTCACATGAGTACCAATAGCGCTCCGTTATATGCAGACCTATTTTTATATTCATATAAAGCAAAATTTGTGCAAAACCTCATGCGTGAAAAGAAGAAAACACTTTCTGTGGCCTTCAACTCGACATTCCGATATATCGACGACGTATTGTCAATTAACAATCATTATGGTAATTTCCATTCCTACGTCGATACGATATACCCTGGTGAGCTTGAGATAAAAGATACCACAGAGTCTGACACACCTATTTCATGCTTGGATATTTTACTTGAAAAAGACGTTAATGGTAATCTAACAACCAAGCTATATGATAAACGTAATGACTCTAACTTTTCTATCGTCAACTTCCCTTATGCAGCTATAAACCTTCATCACCTGCATACGGAGTTTATATATCTCAGTTGATCCGATACGCAAGAGCATGCTCTACGTATGAACAATTCCTTAAACGAGGTACATTATTGACAAGCAAGTTGATGAAATAAAAATATTAGCAGTCTAGCTTAAAGTCATCATTTCGTATGTTCTATGGACGATACAATGACCTTGTCTGCGAATACAATTTATCATTGAGTCAAATGCTGACTGACGCTTTTCATACCAATTGTTTGTCCATTATTTATACACTGAATTGACGACGGATTATTTCCCGATCATGACAAGGAGCACACGGCGGGTGTGATCGGTCGGCAAGGGATGCTCACTCCTCCATGGCAACTGATCCCACCTATGATGATTTGGAGGTCCGTGTTTGCCCAGCTCCTATTTTATATTGTTTTATGGACTTTAATATTGAATACTGATCGTTGTGTCCATATCCTTTCTTACCGTAATAATCATAAATGGGATTTTCTGGCAGGAGAAATCATAGGGTTTCGTGGTGACTCAATTTTCGTAGAATTCGAGGTACACATCCTCCTTGAATTACATCCACCACAAATTACGGTGACGAAATCATATTTGCTAACTCTAGGTTAAACAGATTACACAAAATAACCTCCCCACGAACCTGTAAAATTGAAGCAATTAATGCACGAAAATTGTCCCTTAATCTTAATGACTGATTCTACAGTAAGTCTAGATATACTTAGCAATCATGAAAATATTAATGACTCAAATTGTTAAAATGTCATATCATGTGGTTACTTTAAACTTGTAATAATTCCAATCTCATTAGCATATTCGATAATCAAGCCTTCTGATTGGTTTATAAGCCACAGACACAAATTTTTACACTTCGATAAAAAATCGAAAGCCGGAACTACTTTTTTGTATCTATATCTAATGTAAACAATATGGCCGACAATATGTTGTCGTAATTTGTTGGTGGAAATGCATTGTTGATAATAAAGTATTTAAGTGTAAGTATTTTGATTAAAACAATTTTAAATACGAAAGTTTTAACTTTTTTGATCATGGTTAAATTAAATATAAAATCTAGTATATCTGTAAATACAACGTCTGCTTGGAATACTCATCAAGGGGGCAAACGTACGTTAGGCTTTGGCACTGGCAGTATGGAATCTTCAGATAGTGAAGAAACATTTGAAAGGCCTCTTGTAAACTTTCAATCATCTATGCCACCGGAAATAACTGATAACTCGGACGTTTTAACACTTCTGGAAGTCCTAAAAGAAGATGTAGAGGGTTTTGATGACATGCTTCTGGAGGCATTACAGCAGCAGAACCAGACAGAAGAGCACTGTGAATCAAATGTCACAATGGCAGAACCAGAACCCATTCAAAATCCTGTTTCATATAAAGAGACCCCAAATGAAGAGAAATCTAGATTTAAATGCCTTTCAGAAAAGGATTTGCTAGAAATTGAGAGAAACCAGTACTCTGATGCCACTAAAAGGAACATAAAATGGGGGATTGGTGTCTTTAATGGTAATTCTTACTTTGATACTTCTTAATAATCACTGTTATGTTCATTCAGCAGCAATATCACATGTCTACCCACAGCAATGGTCAGTTTTGACATTTTGAATAACAATCAAAACATGATCATGCCAAAAATAGGATATGATTATAGAATGAATCAATAACCTGTAAATAATTTTGAAAATAAAACAAAATTAATAAAAACCTGTGTAAAAGTGCTAATTTAAAAATGTGAGAATAAAAAATAGATAAAATAAAATTGTAATATTTTTAAACAAACATCTGAACATGCATGAACAAAATACTAAAAATACTTCAAGTATCTGGGTATCAAAGGAATCTAAAATTATAATTTTTCAGCTTTGTGTCTGGAGCGACTAAATGAAACACATGACCTAGAAGTTGTTGATGCAAGCACCCTGAATGAAAGTTTAAGAAAGTTTTACGCAGAGGCCCAGCCAAAAAATCTCATAAATCGATCAAAAGCAATAACCGAGGAACATGCACAAGAATATCACAAAAATTCAATGAAAAATGTGCGAGCTGCAATAAATAGGCACTTAAAAGACATAGGAAGAGAAATTGACATTGTTAGAGACAAGGAGTTCAAAACTGCTAATGCGATGCTCACTTCAAAACTAAAATTTAACCTGCGTCAAGGCCTGTCAAGATCGACCAAGCATCATCCCATCATACCAAATGAAGATCTTGCAAAAATCAACCAGTATATCTCTAATGATAACCCTGTTGCCCTCAGATTTCGCATCTGGTATTTACTGGCAATCCATTTCGTAAGCAGAGGCTGCGAGTTTCATCACTAGCTAACTATGAAATCCCTGAAGTTTGCGAAGGATGAAAATGGATTAGAGTATGTAACCATAAACCATGAAACGCAACAGAAGAACTACCAGAGTGGGCTAGATGACAAGTGCGAGGAAGCCCAGGACAAGAGAATGTACGCTACAGGAACATCAACATGTCCAGTGGAATCCCTCAGAAAGTTCATTCAAAAAACTGACCCAGCTGCCATTTCACTCTTTAATGAATGTGCTAGAGATGCTCTGCGTGCAGAATCGCCTGAATCCTTTTCAGTATGGTATACAGTCACCCCAGTTAAGCCCAAGAAATTCACCACCTTCATGCCAGATATTTGCAAGAACGCTGGGACCACTAGATTCACTGCATATTCTCTCAGTTCGACTTCGATCACAGCAATGAGCGATGCTGGTCTTACCGACAGACATATAATGTTTATGTCAGATCACAAGAGGGAGGAATCACTGAAGTCATACTGCCGTCGCCCGAGCACAGAACAGAAACATTTCATCAGCTCTGTACTTAGTAATGTTGCAAGCGGAGAAAAAAAACAAACATGCTTACCTCCAAGTTTGATTTCGTCCACTCAAACACAGTCAGTCAGCAATCAAAGTCTCCAAATAAGCAGGGAATCCATTAATTTGTCGGGATTCGGAGCACGCTCTGTCTTCAAAGACTGCCACTTTCACTTTAACTAGACTAGCCAAACGCTGTAAACAGTGTCATACGTCATAGTATGAAACCTTGTTCAAACGCAAAAATACATATTTTAGTAAATTACTTGTTTATTGTATAAATTATATAGTCAAAGTTAAATATTTTTTGTTAATGTTTGTTTATTAAAATTCAGTTAACGTTCCAGTTCTTAGGAATTATTTTATTATTCCTACGCGCTCGGTAAATGCAAGATAAAAATAACGGAAAGGGGCCCCGCATAGGGTTTTAAATTATTATTTATGTTAACACAAATTGGAATTATAAGGATTAAACGTTCTTTTTGAGAATTTTATCGATGTGTAAACTCTTGACATTTTACTCACAAACTTAAAATAAAAGTGCTTCGCACTTTTATTTAGTTTGTGAGTAAAATGTCAAGAGTTTACACATCGATAAAATTCTCAAAAAGAACGTTTAATCCTATACAAGATAAAAGTTTACAGCAAAAAAATATATACGAGGGTTGTCCGTAAAGTTCGTGGACAACATTGATAACTATTGACAAACATTGACAAAATATGTGAAACTATTATTTTTATGGAATACATGTTTCCTTTTATAGATATGCAAGTTTTCAACAAAAACGAAGCATAAATAGTTATATTTTTATCATATACAAAAAGAACACACACTCATACTCGGAGCACTAAAACGAAAATTCTTGGCGTTAATACCTGACGTCAAAAGCTAAATACGAGCAAATGTAAATTATGTAAATGTATATAGTCTTTGGTTTACTGAATTCATTTCTTGTGTCGTTTTAACCAGTCATAAAACTGTGCACAAAATGTTCAGGTTTCATTATTTTGTAAAATAATATTTAACAACGCCTGTCTAATATTCTGCAATCATCCAGCTTCTGTCCGTGTAAAGACAATTTTATTTACGGAAAACGGCAAAGTCATAATCACGTTACGAAATTCTTTTTTTACACCACTGCAATCTTGGAATGATGGATTTCCTTTACACATGTCATCCTGTAAACTGTTCATTCAGTCCAAAAAAATTATATGCCACTTAAATACTAGGAAATGACTTCTTTTACTATGTTTTCCGGATTGTTTACGGAATGTATTGGTCTCTGTAGGTGTTTTTCCGATGTCTACGCAGAAATTTACTAATGGTCACTGCTCCACCTATTCCGAAAACGTCTCTTTTTTTTAACAATGCCGATCCTGTTTTTATATGTTCTAACTTTGTTTGCTCAGCCATTTTATAACTTTGAACGTTCAAATTTTGCAGGTTTCGCGTGAGAACGTTTGTCAACCTCATAATGTAAAATTCTTCCAGATTTTAACAGAATTTTATAAGATACAGATGAAGTTATTAAAGGGATAAATATTTTTATTATTAACATTTTGCGGTGCTCCGGGTCTCCATTTCAAGTCTAATTATGAAATCATAATTGTAGTTAAACATTTGAAATTGATTAAAATTTTACTTTTTTCAATTCACATTTAGTAAAGGATTAGAAATATTCCAATAATAAATATCAATGACACAACTTTTATTAAAAAGTTTAGCTTGTCCACGAACTTTACGGGCAGCCCTCGTACAATGTGAAAATGTAAGAAAAAAAAAAACAAAAACAACAACAAGAGAAAAAAAAACAATAGTTAGCGCATAAGAACGATTGAGAGACTGTGCATATGAACAAATTCAAAAATATTTTGCTAGATGTATAATATCAAATAAATGTAGTTCAATGCAATCAAAATAAGAGCACAGTAGAGAATCCCCACGCAAAAGAGCATGTCTAAGAATCAAGGTAACATTTGACATCTATCGTTTTTATATCCAAAAACAACTCTGTTGCGAGGGGATTATCAAAAATATTATTTTTTGAGGTTGAGAAGTGTTATTTACATTCGCTTCATCTGTTTTGCACAGGTTCTTAACTTTAAAAAATCAGAATATACGAAGATAATTATTTTACAATCATCTCTACATGAAACAATCAAGTACAAATATGTTATTATAATTACAGATGATTCATGCAATATATTGTTCATCTTGCAAACAAATTATTTCATTGTTTTTTATAATCTAAATTAGCATCAACTAATAGTTTTGAGTTTAAGATTTAATTTTAGACACAACTCTTTTCTTCATCATTTCCTTTTCCCTTTTGTCGTTTGTCTAATCTATAATTAAGGGTTGTGGTTTTCATCAGGACATGCAAAGGCTTGCTCATATTCTGCACGTGAATGTTCTCTAATATAATTACAATCACTGCGCCGTCTCCTTTCTTTATCGATCGTAGTTGTGCCATGGTGGATTCGAACTGATACCACTCGCTCTGTGCAAATCTGTTGGACAATATTATCAACACTTTGCGACTGTTTTGTATGGCATCGACAATATTATCAACAATATGCTTGCCAACTTCGAAATCTCTTTCATGTAAACATAATTTCAGTTTCTCTTTCTTTTCCAGTCTTGGAATCATTTCTGAAATGACCCATACGGTATCTGCCGAATTATACGAAACAAAAACATCGTACGCAAATCCGTGATCTCCAAAAACCTGGTATCCCCGTCTTCTTGCTCTTAATCGGTATAGCTGATACTTGATTTGCCATCTCTTTTTATAAACTATGAAGGACATATAAATAATGAAAAGCAGACAAAAAGGAGGATATACAAATGGCAACTACGACATAGGGGTCAATGGGATGACAAAACGAGTAATCTAAGTCAAAATTGGACAGACTTTTATCTACCCATTCCTTTGGAAGACTACAAGAATAGTTTAAAAGCCAGCCCAAAATTTTTCCGGAATTTTGTCGAAACCATACTTGAAACCATACAAGATCGCATGTACAATAGAAAGTATTACCATTTAATATCTTGATATGCTGTTAATTTTACCCCTGTCATATTCAAACTCTTTAAATTAGGGCAGTATCTAAACAAGACATCAAGCCTTATACTGAAATCATTGAATTTGTTGCTAATGTCCAAGTGAATTAATGATGATCTATTCAATGAATGATATCCCAAGGAAATCCGAGGATCAAGGCTGTTGATGGATAAAGAAAGCAGAGAGGGCAATTCACTGAAAGTGTCATCTCCAATACCTTTTATAATATTCCCTCCAAGTCGAACGTTCTTGAGTTTTATTTAGAATAACATGGTCCGACTATATCTAAATTACCTATCAGCTTTATGCGATTATTGCTAAGATCCAAAACTTTTAGATTTGGAAGAAATGAACTGTTTCCAATATTGTCCACACAAAATGAAGGAATATGTTTTGGTTAGGCAGTATAATTTCAAGTTTTGGCAGTATTTTGTTGAAAGAAATTTCGTTTATTTCATTGTTTTGCAAAGATAAATAATGCAATCCCCTTGGTAACAACACGTTGGTAAAATTCGGAATATTATTATTGTTCATGACAATCCTTTTTGATGTCGTTGTTCTTAAATCAAGGAACATATTCGTGTAACAACTGTGTATGTTCATTCGTGTGAGGCGTATTTCCTGTATTGTGCTATCCTCATATTAAAGTCCGTAACCACTATTTAAAGCATAAAGCAGTGCGTTTTCTTTAAAGTGTAGACTTTCCAGATAAGGAAGCATGAGAAATGCTAGCTTGTCTATGTTTCGTTGAACATTATTATTGTGCATTAAAACAAGTTTCGATAGACGCAGCTTCGATATGTTCAGAAATACGTTCCTTGTGAATTCTGTTGATCCGTTATTGCTATATACAAGGCTGTTTATGTTTTTGGGAAGAGGGGGCATGTAGTGTAAATCATCATTATCACTACATACCGACTCTCTTTTTGACACTCACAGGCACTAGGGCATGGTATATTCCAATTTCTTGTTGGCCTTACAAAGTCTTGAATTGTCAGAAATATCAATACAATTCTGATCGTTGTCATTTTGTGTCCATCCACAGTGTTATCCAGAATTCTAAGGTTATGATAGCACAACTTTTTGGACAAATTATATTAGGAAAATATGGAAACACTCTATGACTATTGAACTATGTATAAAATGTTGCCCCAAAAGCGGGTTGTATAAAATGCTTGTTTTGTTTTTTTGCTACTTAACGTCCTTCTGGAGAATTTTTAATTCATATACAGACGCCACCACTTGCCGGTGGATAACTGCAAATTTTGCCTTAATATACACGCTCGGTCGTCGAGGGGTCTATTTCATGCTTACACCTACTGCTACACGGGTCCTCGGTTAATGCTCTAACCACTGCCCCATGCTGGTGACTACTTGTAGATAAAAACTAACTTTAAAACTTTAGAGGGAACCACATGTCATGTGATCTATGAGTCATATTAAGCATAATCTCAATTACAAAAACACGGTCATACATGTATGTAATTAACTGCACGACATATATAATCATAGATCTGGTCAAAACAGGAAAATAGAATATAGTTTTTTTTATCTCATTTAAAACAACAGCTCCAGCCTCATGTAAAAAGCGCGAATCTGAAGGGGGGGGGGGAGGGATTCAGGAACTATTTCGTGTCCGTTCTATTTTGACTGGAATCTCAACGGAAATACTGTAATGACAAATGCATGGTAACCTTACAACAAATCTTTAAGATAAACATGAATTTAACATTTCTAATGTCAACTTCTTCAACTTAATTATAACAATACACCCTTATCACCTGTGTAGGGAATTCGTGGTTCTCAGTTGATTTGAAACTCAAAAGCTCTACGTTTGAACAGTTTATACAATGAGACAAGCTATTGACAAACAAAATCACGAATCAGGGAAAAAACAGTCTCGTTTGAAGGCATTATGGCTGCTTCAAAAATAACACATATTATTAAGACCAATGATGATTGATCATCTTATACTTATTTGTAGAATTAATACCGGGTCACATAAACTGTTACATTTTACGTAGAACACCTCTTAGGTATCTAATCAATGGATAGCCACAAAGCTTATAAACACTTTTTAAATAAGCAAAACGATTGCTATGAAGTTCGTCAGTCATTTTACAACCTAACGATAGGATATATTTGCAAATGAGGTCATAATTACGACCATAGAATTTACCAAATGTTGACTTTAAAAAGTGTTGTCGTATTCTCTATAATATCAAATTATCCGTCACTAATATGCGCTTGCTTAAACATTGATCATTCTCAAAGCATTGTTTTTGAGTACCGATTCAGTTGTGAGATGTAAAAACCTCCAGCAGATGATAGTGGAAAATAAATGCACACATAAGGAAAGTTGATATTTAAAAAATCATCTTAATACATGTATAAAAGAGATCGAATTCAAATTTCAATTCAAATTTTTTGAATCAATACAAACCTCACGGGTTTGAATATTAATTTAGTACATGGTGAGAGGTCCTTTCGGTGAAAAATGAGGCCCCATGTCGCAGTAGGTACTGGCTCGAAAAAAAATATCGAAAGAAGAAGGATGTGTGATCGAATTGAAAGTGCATTGTTTTCTGTTAAGGTAATCAGAGTATGAAAGGAAACAAAATGATCATATTGTCGACAGGCGCCTACTGATAAAACATTTTGTTATTTAGCTTTAAAAATTTAATTTGAAATCATAAAAGTCAAATATTCTGTCGGGTTAATTGCAGAGTTTTCCCTGGTTATTAAAATGAATATAATGTGTTAATTAAATGTAAATTAAACTAAACAAATGAATTTTCAGACTTTCTGTGAAGCCAAAAATTGTTAGAACTATATGTGAAATGTTTCTTTTTAATCTAGACAATGGCTTAACAATAGAATCACGTGCAGCTACTCCTGCAAAAAATATCATAATAAAGTAAAAGTACTATCACAAATAGATGTCAATCTTCTAAGGTGAATCATGATTAAGCCCAAACCAGTAGATGAATGGGGTTTCCAAAGTACTTTTAGAAATTGGATGAATTGGTGTAAGACAATTATACAATTTCTGCTTTGTTTACCTGATTCTGGGTTCTTGTTGTCTTTGTCAATATGATTAGCATTATGAATAAATGAATTACAGCTTTACATTAATTGCATGCACATAGTCTATTGCATTTTCCCAAATTACCTCCAACTAATTAAACAGAGTTAGATTAAATCTCCTAAAGTGCAAACCAAGAAATAGAACATGTTGTGATTAATTATAATTATAGGATAAAGAAAGGTCGCGCACCTTTAATAAAATCAATCAAAACGATATTATTTTTAGTGGAGTAGCACTGTTAGTCTGTTCAGTTCACATTATAATCATGAAATGCAATGTGATGTTTATGCGGCAGAATTTAAAAGAAGACGTCAAATGAAAATCCTTATGATGATTCCGTTTTTATGTTAAGGTATGTCAAACTTCTTTTTTTGTATTTGTAGATGTTTTAGGACTTAAGTCATATTTATGTCAAAAACAAGAAATTTTATTATATGCTTTAAGAATAAAATCACTTCTATTAGCATTGCAAAAACAAAAAGAAATTATGTTTTGTGTAGAAAGTCCATCTTTTTTTTAAATTTACAATACAATACAATGTAATTGTAATAATATATACATGAACTATGGAAAGCAAAATTGTTTTAAATTCCAACTCTGTTATTCATAAAATACATAGATTTTAACCATAATTTGTAAATTGTAAATCATAATTTGTCAAAATTCTATTCTAGCACTATTATCAATTGATTTATCAAAATGTGTTAATTGTAAATATTATTCAAAATAACTTTCGAAGTGTAATTCGAAGATTTGCAATTTGAAATCTTGTGAAATGTATATTGGCTATAAGATTAATTGTATTAATAGTTTAATACAGAAAAAGAACAGGGTATTCTTGGATCTAAACACATAATGCTTTTCTCTTTTAATTTTTTTTCCAAAGTAGGGCGGTGTTCACTCAGGTCAAATATTCCAAAATAGAAATTCTTCGAGCGACATGCGTACAGGCAAAACAAATCTACGTAGTGTTGGTAGTTATGCTTTTGGGGAGGGAAGAAATTCATTCCAGGATGTTTTATTTCTAAATATTGGGGGAAGGTCATATCCACTAGAAAACTTCATACAAACGAAAATACCTATTTTTCGTGTTTGTGTGTGTGTGTGTGGGGGGGGGTACGGTTAATGGACATTTCTTGTTGAGAAATTGTTTCAAATATTTATATGACACTTTTACTTATTCACGAGAGGTCCATAGCTCCGAAAAGGAGAGACAAGGTTATTTATTGATTGTATTAGTGTAAAAAAAAAATTCATAACTGAAAATCTTTGGGGTTCAGACCTCGCCAGCACAAACCCCTTTCCTACCGAATCTTCTAGTTACACTGCAGAATAGGCTTTAAAAAAATTTAAATTTGAAAATAATTCAGGATTGTTTTAGTAGAGCTTACCCCTGGTAATATATCATTATTTATAAACAGTCCTAAGAACAGACACGAAATTAATTGATAAACATTTCACCGGCATTTAAAAAAATATGGTAGGACTAATTAGGGAAATGATTAAATTGTTGAGCAACGAATTAAATTTCCACCCTTTTAGCCCCCCTTTCATATTAATAGGCGTTAGCATAATGCAAAATTCAATGAATAATTTAAACATCACGAAAGTATAATTTACATTTCACAAATCGGAAGTCTACAAATTACACGTGATCCTTGACATAACTTGCTTTTACATTTCATACTTTTCAAGTTATGTTGGACAGTTTACAATTAACAAATTGTGATAGAACAATTGACAAATTTTGAACATAGGATTTGCAATTTACATATTCGGGTAAAAAAGGTGTACATTTTAAGAATTACAGAGTTGAAATTATGAACCTGTTTGCTTTCCATAATATACTTGGTTTTACTTATGACATTGTTAATTATTAAAACTTATCATAAAAAATGGTATGTATATGATATATTATACTGTTAGTATTGCCTATAAAATATTTCCTGAAAAGATAAAAAATTTATAATGTAGATATATTTTTTAAAAAAAATTGTCCATGAACTAATTTTATTATAGATATAAGTTGTTTTTAGCAGAGATGATACAAATATTTTGTTTTCTCTTGAGAAGACTTAATAACGTCTCACAGGTTTAAAAAAGTATTATTTTTTCTTTAGACTTGGGAAATGAAATAGACTCTGAAAACAGTAGTTAATACTTCAATAAAATAATAAATATGGACAAATCACGCTCAGTAATGGTTTACAGATAGAAACAAATTTCAGAATATGTTAACTTAGGGCTTAAAGTGTAATATGAACTTTACAAAAATAAACCAAGCAATGTTTTATGAGGAAAAGTGAAATGTCCAGAAAAAAACAGGAAAATCACATAGGCTTATTTTTACTATTTTGCTTTTCTTCGTACAATTCATCTGGCTTGATATATTGATGTTAATCTTTTTTGAGATATACACCAGTATTAACAATGAAGAAGACGTGCATCTCTCTGATTCTATTTCTTTGTTTAACTTCTGTTAACGGCAAAGACGAGGACGCTGGTGAGCATACCTAACATAAATGTATATAAAAACATCGATATAACAATTATAACAATTTCATCAATTCCATTTTTCCAACGCTTGTCAAAAAAATTTGCTGACCGGATTACCTAAGCTTTGAGTACAGATGTAAATCATCAAACTTTTAAGTACTGTTTTAGTAACACTTATACCATGTCACTGTTTCACAGTTAAATGTGACTTTGAGGAAAATACTTGTGGTTGGATGGAACTTTCTCCAAAAGGAATGCATTTGGAATGTGCTTGTAGATCTACGCCCTCTATTTGTAACCGTTGGTATGGCTATCTAACCAAGGCCGAAGCTTATCCACTGAGAGGTATAGCTTGGACAAGGATATCCTCAGCTGATCTTCAAAAGACTAGTGAAATAGGTAAATTATTGACAAGCAAGTTGACGAAACAAGAATATCAGCAGTCTCGTTTAAAGTCATCATTTCGTAAGTTCTATGGCAGATGCAATGACCTTGTCAGCAAATAAAATTTATCATTGAGTCAAATGCTGACTGACGTTTTTCATACCAATTGTTAGTCCATTATTTATACACTGAATTGACGACTGATTTTTCTGGATTACATTTTGAAATTTAATTCATATTCAAAATTATTCATTTAAGTACCTTGGAAAGATGGATGTTGAGATAACGAACAGTATTCAATATCAAAGTCCTTAAAACAATTCAAAATAGGTGCAGAGCAAACACAAAACTCCGAAACATCAGAGATGGGATCAGGTGCCATGGAGGAGTGAGCATCCGTTGCCGACCGGTCATAACTGCCGTGCGCTCCTTGTCATGATCGGGAAACAACGGGAAAATCCGTCAGCAATTCAGTGTATAAATAATGGACTAACAATTGATATGAAAAACGTCAATTAGCATCCGTGTCAATGACAAATTGCATTTGCCGACAAAGTCATTGCATCGACCATAGAATCTGAGATCGTTGATAAACATAGGTGATGAAATATCTTCCACAAACTCTATATGTACAGCTCGACCTGTCAGACAGGTGAATAAGATCGTTTGCTGTTAGCTGTACCTCCTCGGTTTTGCACGTACAAATCATCAAAGATCCGATAGTGTCCATGCCCACATAGGTAAATTGAGGTGACGGTTTTGTACGGCATTCTGCTGGAAGATTCCCCGTCCTCTTATGCTCCAGTTCACCTTGGAGCATTCTGCAGGTAACACATGAATATGTGATTGACGATATTAATCTCTTTTTACCAATTAACCGATATCCAGACGAGCGAACAGCTCCCTCAGTTTAATGTCTTCGCTGGTTCTCCACGACTTCATTACAATGTAGACCGAAAAAAAGAGCTTGGTAAGTTTTTTCATGAATAATGATTGGCCCATATTCATCAGATAGGGCGTCTCCATTACGAATTCTCCACCCTTGTCATATGATTCCATCATGAAGTTAAGGATCCAGGTAACGTAACCAGCTATTTTTAGATACTGGTTTGTCATCGGCTAAGTTTGTGATTTCTACAGAAAATGTTTCATTTTGACAGAGTTTCACTTAGAACATTTATGATGCACGGTTCATGTGTATAAGATCCAACAATGGTAGACCAAGTTTCTTCGTCACAACTTTTCGGAGAACAGATATTGCTCAGACTAAAGATCTCAATGAGGAAAATCTACCTATCCTGTTGTAGACTTCATTGATTTTGAAACACTTTTTCTGTAAAAATGTTATAGTTTCTAATTCTGTTGTCTTTTTTCGGGACAATGAGTTGAAAATCCTTCTTTTCAAATAGATAACTTTGTTGCTTTCCTGGACTCGTTTCTTCCTTCTGTTTTTTTTTCAAGTTAGGAAAATGAAACAATTCAAAAGGCGAAAGATCTGGCAATTATTGCTAATGTGAAAAAAAATTAGATTTCTATTTATACCCAAAAACTCCTTTACTCTTCAGGGTGTGCGGATTTGGACTTTGTCATGAATAAATTTAATGTAGTGGATTCCTAATTCTGGTTCCTTCATCTCATTAACCTTTCGATTTTTTGCAAAAAAATTATTTCTAGACTCTTCCAGAAATTAAACTTTCTCTCCGAATACGAATATAAACAATATAACCACTAAAATTTCAGAAAATTGAATATGAATCTCTCTATGCGCTCGTGCAACTCCTTGCTCTTTTAAGACTTTTGGTGTTTTCGTCAAAAACATCTTATTTTAAATTCTGTTTCGAGGGTTTTAAGAAAAAGATTCCAGTTTTATTAGCTGTTTGCATAACCACAATTACTGATATTTAAAAACAATTGTTAGATATTATTACACGCTGTCGTTTTCAGCCATTTCCAAAACATAGTGTGACCTTTGAGTACTGAGCATTTTTACTCTCAGACGTCTCTTTAAAACAGTGAAACTTCTCCCAAAATGATGTCTATCAAATTTGCTATGTGTCTTAAAGTCAATCATACATCATCAGTGATTATTTGTTGAAATTTTGCAATCATTACATTAGTTGTTATGATATTTTGTTGGCAAGGACGGGTACCCATTTTTGATGCCCATTATATAATTTCTTATCATTGAAATCAACCTGCTCAATTGTCTATAAAACAGACATTGGTTACCGTAAATTTTACATGTGTTTACAGCAGCTTTAATGAAGAGTTAATTTCACTCTAGTTTACTGATTTTCATTCATTATAATGCAGTGTCTCGAATAGCCCTTGTTTTCCAGCTTCTCACAATGAAACTATTTGATGAAAAGCGGTCACGTAAATTATTATAAGTTCATTAAAGATTCAATAATGCGAAAAAGTCAAGCTTAATGTTATATGATATTTGTATTGTAAGTCATACAGTTCAGGACATTATTTATTGAACAGCCCTCTAACTACCGGTATCATCCAGGCAGATCTTGCAGCGACGCACCCCCTTTTGTGTATAATTTTTTTGATTTTGATATCTGCTCTGAATAATAAACATATGATAGTGGACTTTTACGAGAAGCACTGACTTTTACGGTTGACTGTTTACTTGGATATTTAAACCTGTATCGTCTAAGTAGGTACAGAATTGCAAATAGATCAGAAAACCTTTCTAGTGGTTATATGAATGATGTTATGGGCACTTTTACGTGAAGGCCGAGAGTTGGGGGTAGTACGGTTTACATTGTCTTCAAAGACAACTTATCTGTGCTTTGAAATAACCTGTTTTTATGTTGAATTAAATATTTGGCTAAACATTTACATCGTACAAGAGTTTCTGTACACTCTCCTAGTGTAAAAGTAAGCCGTCAACTGTAAAAAAAATCAGCGCTTCTCGTAAAACTCTAGCAGAAAGAAGACGAAATATGTTGTCAAAATCACGCTGCATGAATTAGCATAAAAGAACATCAGTGTGATTTACACACAAATTACATAAAAAACAAGATGTGTTTGTGAAACACTGATGCCCCCGTATGGCAACATAGCAAATATTAAGCTTTTCTTAAATGCAAACTTAATTAAATAGTACCAACAGTAGAGTATTCTCACTGGAAAACAATTGTGAAATTTAAAACTAACCAAATGTTAAAGTTTTTATAAATCAGTACAAAAATCTCCAAGGTCAAGGTCAAGGTCAAAAGGTCAATGTAATTAGTATCGAATGAAAGGTCTTGCCACATAGAATTCAGAGGTATTGGCCAACATTCAATTTTCAAAGATCTTGTTATCAAATGAAAGGTCTTGTCATAAGAATCAAATGTGTAAAGTATGAAAGCACTAGCCCTAACTCTTTAAAAGTTATGGTCAAGGTTTGCTTTTTTAAAGTAGGTCAATCTCAAAGGTCAAGGTCAGAGAGTCAAATGTCTTGGTAACCAATGAAGGGTCTTCTCACAAGAATTACATATATGAAGTATGAAAGCCCTATTACTTACTGTTCAAAAGTTATGGCCAAGGTTAAAGTTTTTTCACAAGTGCAAAAATCTACAAGGTCAAGGTCAAAGGGTCAAAGTTGATGGTATCCAAAGAAAGATCTTTTAACAAACATTACATATGTGAAATATAAATGTCCTGGTATCTACTGTTCAAAAGATATGGCCAAAGTAAAATTTTTAAATTTTCATGTAAAAGTGGGTCAAACTCCAAGGTCAAGGTCAATAGGTCAAATTTGTTGGTACCCAAAGAAAGGTCTTGTCACAAGGAATAAACATATGAATATGAAAGTCATAGCTCCACTAAATCAAAAGTTATGGGCAAGATTAAAGTTTTTGCAGACAAACAGAGAGACAGACAGACAGACAGAGAGACAGACAGACAGACACACGGTCACGAAAAAAACTATATACCCCCGAAACTTCGTTTACGGGGGCATAAAAATGGCCAACACAAAAGAATTCTAAACAGAGTGGCCTTGTTCTAATGTAGAAATGCTCAATATATAACTTTCAATTCTTCCAGTGTACATAGAATAAAGAATCTGGACTGGGCCAAATACATACTAAAAATCACGTATTTTCATGGGGCCAAATTTTCGTGGTTGGAGTAAAAACCCTTGGTTTGTGGGGATTTGAAGTTCGTTGGTGAAGAATTCTTGAGTACAGTCAAACCTGTATTAAGAGACCCTCCAACGGAGAAAGGAAAAAAGGTCACATATAACAGGTGGTCTCTTAATACAGGTTGCTTATTTTCCGTAGTGTTCAAATTTACACTGCTGAAAATATCACATGTGTATGTTGAATGTATTTTATAACACCTTATGTTTATTTCCTCTTTTTAATAGGTACTGCTCAACTCTAAAATGCTTTTACAATTGTCCTGTTAAGAAATAAAAAAACAAGATGTGTTTGTAAAACACTGATGCCCCCGTATGGCAACATAGCAAAGATTAAGCTTTTCTTAAATGCTAATTTAATTAATTGGTACCAAACGTAGGGTATTCTCACTGGAAAACAATTGTGAAATTTGAAAGTAAGCTAATGTTAAAAATACTTAAGTAGAGCATGAAAGCCCTAGCCCTAACCGTTCAGAAGTTATGGTCAACGTTCAATTTTTTAAAAAGTAGGTCAAACTCCAAGGTGAAGGTCAAAGGGTCAAAGTTATTGTTATCAAATGAAAGATCTTGTAATAAGAATCATATATGTAAAGTATGAAAGCACTAGCCCTAACTATTAAAAATTTATAGTCAAAAATTGCTTTTTTAAAGTAGGTCAATCTCAAAGGTCAAGGTCTTAGGGACAAAGTTCTTGGTATACAATGAAGGGTCTTCTCACAAGAATTACATATATGAAGTATGAAAGCCCTAACCCTTACCGTTCAAATGTTATGGCCAAGGTTAAAGTTTTTTTACAAGTACGTAAATCTACAAGGTCAAGGTCAAAGGGTCAAGGTTGTTGGCATCCAGTGAAAGGTTTTGTAACAAACATTACATATGTGAAGTATAAATGTCCTGGTGTCTACTGTTCAAAAGATATGGCCAAAGTAAAATTTTAAAATGTTCAAGTAAAAGTGGGTCAAACTCCAAGGTCAAGGTCAAAAGGTAAAATTTGTTGGTACCCAAAGAAAGGTCTTGTCACAAGGAATATACATATGAAACATGAAAGTCATAGCTCTACTAAATCAAAAGTTATGGGCAAGGTTAAAGTTTTTGCGGACAAACAGACAAACAGATAGACAGAGAGACAGACAGAGAGACAGACACGACAAAAACTATATACCCCCCGAAACTTCGTTTACGGGGGCATAAATATCGCCAAAACAATAAAATTCTTTTAGCAACAATACTTGTGGGGCGACAATATATACAGTGAATGTATATATAGGAGAGCGACATTATGTACAATCATGTTGAATTTTTCATCTAGCGACAATATGGACTGATATGCAGTGGTGATAGGTATTAGGCAACAATACGCTTTTCTTTGTTTCTTTCTTGTTAAAGGTCCCTCTCTAGAATTATTTCATTCATATGGATAAATCACCTCTTACCGTAAGAGAGCTGCAAATTTTGACCTATACTCAGCACTCAGGCAACTGAGGAGAGAGGGTTCCTTTTTGTACCTGCACCAACTGCGACACAGGACCTCGATTTATTTGGTTTCATACGAAGAACTAGTTTCCACGTCTCACAGTCGGATTCTAAGCCGAGACATAAATGAATCAGGACCTTTCTCTGCGACTTTAGAATAGACGCTCTTGCCACTGCACCACGCAAGCAACCCGAAATAATGTACAAGACGGGATTAGGTTCCGTCACTTTGTGTTTGTAACCGTGCTTCTTAACATTGTCCTAATGTGTGACCGTGGTTCCTAACTTTGTCATGTTGTTACAAGTTGATAACAATCAAAATGCTTTCATAATAAATGATTGAATGCAATGTGTAAATGGTATTTTTTTCTTTGTAGGATTTTTTCCTAGAAATACTACTGTCATGGCACTTTCAATGACAAAAGGTAGTGCCTATGTGTTTAATCATATTTCCAAAAGTTATATACTAACTATACCAAATACTCAACTTATAGCCAGTTTTTATTTTTCGAGTGGAGAACTGCCGATATCTTACGATGCACGATGTCTTCACTATACTTATTTGTTCATTGGCCACGGTGATTTAACAGTAGCATATTTACCCAAAAATTGGGATCTGCTTGAAAGACTAAACGAGCTGAGAAAAGGGAGTGATATTATCTTAAAAAGGAAACACATTTCGTATCGTTTTATGACGAAGGTATCAGTTAACCTCCCAGTACGACCAAATTGTAGGGTAACTATATATATATATATATATATATATATATATATATATATATATTAAACTTTTCTAATAATGCAAATACCTTTTGCTGTCTTTTACAAAAGTCTAAAAACTTTCAGTTCATTTATATGTCTTTCTTTTTATTTATACACGTATTATATTCTTTCCAGTTAGTTTTCCAGTCCCTTTTTTATACAGAAGGAGAAGTATTTAGAAATAAAGATAATTATGTAGTTTTGGATGACATATACATAACCAATGGTCTTTGTTCTGGTGAGTAAAATTTTTCTTATCTCTAAACCTTATCTGTTGATCATACTATACTATTATAAGTAGATTTGTAGACGTTTTTCATCTCTTTTTCCATACTAATTGTAAGTCCATTACTTATGCACTGTATTGACTACGGATTTTTCCGTTATTTCCAAATCATGAGAAGGAGAACACGGCGGGTTTGAGCAGACGGCAGGGGATGCTCACCCCTCCATGGTATCCGATTCCATCTCTGAAGTTTCAGAGATTTGTATTCGCTCTGCTCCTATTTTGTATTGCTTTATTGACTTTTGATCTTAAAAACTGTTTAATATCTCCATGTGTTTCAATAAAAATTATTAAATACCGAGATACATGTTTTACTACATATTTTTGAAATTTTATATGTAATAGGAATGAAAAAAAAACACTTTCGAAAAATATTGATACGTGTTTCAATATCAGTGACAATACAAAAGCATATGAAAAAAAAATTTTTTTTCGAGTTGCAAATCACCATTAAAGATTAAATGCAGCTTCTTAAAAAAGTAAATAAATTACTTATATATAGTAAAGGGGTGCTTAATGGGTCTTTTCGATTAAAAGAAATATAGTTATTTTTATGCGCCTGGATCGATAGATCGAAGGCGAACACTGTTTTTGTCCTGTCTGTCTGATTGTCTGTCTATTGTCAACTTTTACCTTCACTATAACTCTTGAACCGTAAGAGATAGAGTCTTTATATTTGGGCTAATTTTTAAAGTTCTTTCAAGTAACACCAAGGCAAATGATCTTTTGACCTTGACTCTGACCTTAACGCTAAAAATACCTTTCTCGAACTTTTGAAATAACGTTTGAACCATGATAAAAGGTAGAGACTTCATATTTGGTATCCGTACTCCAATAATTTAGTTCTTTCAAATGACACCAAGGCCAATGACCTTGTCACCTTGACTGTGACCTATATGCTAAAATACCTGTTTTAACTTTTTGCCATAACTTTTGAACCATAAAAGATAAAGACTTCATCTTAAGTATGCATACTCCACTACTAAAGTTCTTCCAAATGTCAGTAAGATCAATGACCTTCATTGTGACTTACATGCTAAAAATACCTTTTTTCGAAATTTGTTGCCGTCGGGTGCATAATGTTCTACAAACACATCTTGTTGGTATTAAAAATTGATTACTACAGCTACAGTGCATTGCTCGGATTTGGAATTCCGCTGCATTCAAAGTTACGATTGCATAAAGAAAGAACGGTTTTGTGATGGCAAGCCAGACTGTTATGATAAAAGCGACGAAGAACTATGTAAGATAATTCATAAATCATCAGATTAGTTTACGTCAATTTAAACAGGTGTGGACGATTTCCAAATAAGGAAGTCAAAAGTGATAACCGTGAACTGCTATAAATATACACAATAAACAAGGTGCTAGTCCCTCTGACCAATCAGATAACAGCATTTAGAAAAAGAAACCATGAAAAAATGAATAAAACACGCGGTTTTAAAGTTTTTTGCATAAAAGATTTTTTAGAACAGACTCTTAGTAAACTTTATGCACATTTATGAACAATATAATATTTCCTGACAATTCTACCGTGAACAAACACGACTTGAAAGCTTAGAATACGTTATAAGTGGAATTAAAAATCTGTCACTATAGGAGGTAGAAATACCAAAATTTTATCTGACGTTAAAATTTTGATATAAATACGGAAAATTTTCAGTTTTTTGAGCCTGACATAAAAAATCTTATTGAATGGATACTTGTCTTAATCATTTTCTGAGTGTTTATTACAAATTCGTCCATATGCAGTTTCTCATATGCAAGGTAAGAAATTGGAATAAGACGCATTCATGCATAGTTATTCTCTTTTTTCCACGTTTTACGTCTTTCCTTATGCCCATTTTAAGTCCACATGCATACCTTAACATTCGGCGCTCATGAAACCCGTGATATTTTTAAACTTTGTGTAGTCCATACGATAAACACTTATAAGTGTGATGTGGATCTATACACATGGAATTCAAGCATCATCGATGAAAATCGGACTGCTACGCTAAATAATATTACAACTTAAAGTTTATTCCGGTAAATGTTATAATTGAAATTGAAACGAACTTGCTAGTGTGATTTCTTCCTCCGTAAACAATTACACTGTATCATGCGTTATTTTTTATTTCGTTATCGAGATAAAAAATGTCAAGGTTGTTCACGGTAAATATGTGGGGAATATTCTTCAAAAGTTATCATCTTATTACTTCCAAAGGTTTTTTGTTAAAAAAAAATCTTTTTGAGAAAAAAAACAAAAGCACGAGTTATCTCTTTGTTCTTTTAATAATAAAATATGTTTTGGAGTGTGTAAAAATGCTATTGTCTGATTGGACAGAACAATAATTACGTGTATATCATGTATATTTATAGCACCTTTCAATTATCGTTCTTGACTCCCATATTTAGAAATCGTCCAAACTTGTTAAAACACAACAGAAATTGTCTTACCATAAGTGAAAAAAATTATTATGTTTAATTATTTTTCAGGTGGGATCCATGATTTTCAGAAATCGGTAGAATTAGCAATATGTTCTAATTCGATAGATATATACAACACAAACACCTCGACAAAAAATAAAAGACCTGTTGAACGTCATATGGATTCTACTAAAACTAAATTACTAACAGGACATAAAGAAAGTGAATATGATCAGGCGAGAAATTTGAGAAATTTATCAAATATACGGGGAAGTTGTCCTCAAAAGTGCCCAAAATCTTGCTTAAAGTCAACATTTCAAAAATGTATTAGCCACAAATTAAGTTTAAATCAGATTCTGGAATGGCAAAATCTTACTTGCGACAAAATTTCATTACATAGATTCGTACCTCTCAATGTCTATTCTATAAACATAACACGATCAAGAATTAATTCATTATACGCTCATAGACTAAAGATGATTAATTTGCAGCATATAAAAATTAGCAATACTTATATTAATGATTTAATTATTGGTCAAAGTGCGATATCCCACGGTCATCTGCAAGCCATACATTTGACAAATTCTACTTTCAAACATATTAAAATAATAACATCAACTTTCACAATAGAAATTGTTTCAGAGAATAATACGTTTAGCAATTTAGGTCGAAACGCAGTATTTTCTTTTCAAAAACACTTCGGTGATATATTTTTGTATACAACCGTCAAAAATGCTATTAGGATAATTTTAATTAATAAAATTGTCAATGTAAACAAATTACAATTTGGATTAATAACAGGAAGTTTTAGGTTGTCATTTGATATGCAACAATTTAAAACTGGATGGAAATTTAGAGAAATGTATTTCGATGATAATGACATGTTGTCTTTTCAATTCGAACCCTTCCGAAAAATACACTGTGACCATTATAGCATGAAAAGAAGTGCATATAAATATCTATCTTTCCCCGGTATCAAAGAAGAAAAGCTGAAACTAATAGATTTTTCGTTTAATAATATATCAGTACTCGGCTTTTTAGATTTTAATCGCAAAGTGTCGTTAATTAGTCTTAAATTAACTGGCAACAAAATAAGAAGTATTGAAAACAGCACCTTTGTTATGTGTAAATTACTTACTCTTCTGGACATTTCAAAAAATACATTGACAGCAATATTCTCGCATACTTTCATAGGACTAAGAAATCTCCAGTATCTGTTTCTAAGCCACAATCAAATTAATTCCATTGAGAAGTCTACATTTATCTATCTCGAGAAGCTTCATACACTCGATTTGTCTAACAATGTCATTGAAATATTTGAGAAGGGAATATTTTCAGAACTTGAAACTTTAGAAAAACTATACATACAAAATAACAAAATTGTGTCAGTGGAGGGAATGTTTGCTGGCCTGTTTAGTCTCAACTTTCTCCAGGTAGACTTTTTTTCCATATGCTGTGCCAAACCTCGAAATTACTATGAGGTAACGTGTGTTGCCCCTAAAAATGAAATTTCCTCTTGCGAACAATTAATTAGCGTACCAGTCCTAAATGTCGTCATTTGGTACATTGCACTCGTTGCAACTTTTGGAAATTTAACTGCATTAATCTACAATATAATAAGTTTCAGAAACGGATCTTCATTTACCTATTACTTCTTTTCTATTAATTTAAGTTTGGCTGATTTACTTATGGGAGTCTATTTATATATCATTGCTGTTGTAAATCTAATTTATGCTGGCAGATATGGATTTGAAGATCATAAATGGCGCCAAAGTCTTCTTTGTACTTTTGAAGGAGTTTTAGCCACATTATCAAGCGAAGCTTCTGTTTTATTTGTTTTCCTTATAACAATTGACAGGGTCACAGCTATAAAATATCCATTTTCGCAAAAGAAGAAAATTTGGTTTTTGGTGGCAGCTTGTATTTCCTGGGTTATCGCGATATTACTGTCTGTGTTTCCAGTTTTGCCGCTTAATTTTTCGTTGTTTGATGGCTTTTATTCTCAATCCCCGATCTGTATATCTCTCCCATTATCGGTGCACAGACAACCAGGCTGGCAATATTCTATGGTTATTTTCATCGGGTTCAACTTCGCATTATTTCTCGGTATTCTTTTTGGTCATTTTGTTATTCTGTTTGAAGTTCTCAAGTTAGGGAGGGTCCTTCAAACATCTAACACACGTGTAAGGGAGATAACGCTAGCTAAGTCTGTTGTTGCTGTTGTTATGACTGATCTTCTGTGCTGGATTCCAATTGGAATAATAGGTACGTAGCTTGAAATTCCTAGGTAAAGAAAAAAATTTTAACTTATTTTTTCGTTTATTTTAAATATACGCTATCGGATGAGAAACAGCATTTATAGCTTACTTGTTATGAACGCTCAAATGAATGTAATAATAAAGCTTTATTACTAAAATGTCGTGTAGTTCAGATAATCAAATGTTGGGATTTCTTTAGATTAGAGTAAGTCTTAATTGTTTCATATTCCAATATCTTTAGGTATGCTGACGTTTTCTGGGAAAGATGTTTCCAGGGAGGTATATGCGTGGATAATAGTGCTCGTTCTGCCCATTAACTCTGCAATTAATCCTATCCTATACACCTTGTCAGGTGTCATACGAAATAAACGGAGAAGAAAGGTAAATGTTTATGTAACGTTGAGATGTCAACGAGTACCAGGTGAACCAAGTACCCGATCGAACGTCCGAGTATCAAATACTAAATCTGGTATCTCGAATGCTCGGATGAAAACGTTCCAGTAACCATGCAGTTATCAAATACTGACAGATTTGACATCCCTAATGTAAAGCAACAGATTTTTGGACGTGAGACGGTTATTATCCGTAATATAAAAGAAACATAATCATATCATAAGCGGAGACAAATAACTCTGATTTGAGGACTTTATTTATCTATATTCGTTTTAATTATGAAGTTCTACTTGCATATCAGGGTAATCAATGCTTCAGAGTTAAACCTAAATAAGAAACAATGTTATTATTTTTTTGTTTGGTATCAAGGTCATTAAAATGACACTAATTTACAAAATGGTTCTGTAACATCAACTCATCTGTCAGTAGCCAACCCGTCATGGTAGCCTAGTGGTAGAACGTTCGCTTTGTGATCGGGAGGCTCGGATTCTCGTTCGTGGCGCCGCGTCATACCAAAGACGTAAGCATAGGTAGGGACTGTTCCTTCGCTTAGCTCTCAGCACTAGAAGTTTGAATCACGCTTCTTTGGGATATGACCTTAAAAACGTAGGTCCTCTGTCACGGTAGGCGCTGAAACGATAAAGAACCATCACTGCTCAATGGCCCTAAGTGCCGAGTATAGGTCTAAATTTAAAGCCCTTCACCGGCATACGGTGACGTCTCCATATGAGTGAGAAATTCCCGAGAGGGACGTTAAACAAATATACAATCAATCAATCAATCTGTCAGTAGCCTGCCTCCTTATTATAATATTGATCTTATTCAGAGCCTGCTCTTGAATACCAATTATATTTGGAGACATAAACACAAAAGCAAGTTATATCGAAATAGTTATGCTATAACAACAAAATTCGGTTATAACGAAGGCACTGGGACATATGGAATTACTTCGTTATATCTTTTATTCGTTATAACCATATGAGAAATTCCTTTAATCTACATAGCTAGGGATGATGACTTCACTATATCCGTGAATTCGCAATATCCGTGTTCGTACTAAACAAGTTTTACTGATTTCTTATGTATTAAATTACATGTTGCTAATTGGTATTTATTATCATATCATATCATTATTAATATTTTTTCATTGTAGCTGAATGAAAACACTTTTCAAAAGGAGAAAAAAATGCTCGAGCAGGAGATTGTACGCCTTAAACGTCGAATGGATTCTTCCAAGGTATATATGCTCTAACTGAAGCATAAACTTTTAATACATCTATCTGCTTCATTTGACTTTAATGAATGCTGTTTCCTTTGAAAATATAGAATAACAATATACATGTAAACCAAAAGTGTCCAAAAGTGTCCAAAAGGGTCAAAATACCCCTGATGGTTTTTACAGAGGTGCCAAATCATGAATATTTTATGGATCTAAGAGAAGAGAGAAATGCTAAAACATTTTTTATATTTTGTTATGAATGAAACGTAGGTGAAGCCTAATATAAAAAAGAAAAAAGATTAAGACCAGATACGAATTATAAACTTTTTCTGTCAAGAACCTTGATCTTGCATTAATGACCTTTGTTCAAAGTCATGACAAAACCTAAGGACATAAGCAATCTTTGTGTTAAGAAGGAACTCCATAAGACGTATATGAACCATACATGAATTACAATGTTTTCTGTCTGTGACCTTGAACTTGCACAAGTGACCTTGGGTCAAAGTCATGACACACATTCAGGTCATATGCAATCTCTGTTTAAATGAGGAACCTTCCAAGTTAATCCATTAGCAAGATATGGACCGTATTCGAATTGTGAACTTTTTTCTTTCAGTGACCTTGAACGACCAGGTAAAATGACCTTGGCTCAAAGTCATAACACACCCTCAGGTCAAACGCCATTTTTATGTGCAGTAGTAGATTAAAGATTACCATAATAAAGATATATGTACCAAACATGAATTATGATTTTTTTTCTTCCAGTGACCTTAAACCTGCCCAGATGACCTTGCATCAAGGTAATGACACACCCTTAGGTCATGAGGAATCTTTGTGTGAAATAGGAACTTACAAAGTTTATCCATAAGCAAGATATGGACCGGATACGAATTGTGAAATTTTTCTTTTAGTTACCTTGAGCTTAAATGACTTTGGCTCAAGATAATTACAGACCCACATGAATTATGATATTTTACTTTCAGTGACCTTGAACTAGCACAGTTGACCTTGATTAAAGGTTATGACATACCTCGAGGTAATGAAAAATGTTTGTGTGAAATGGGAACTTACTTACGTAGTACGTTTTACTGTACTTTTTTAAAAGTTTTCATCTGTATTGAAAGTTTTCAAAGTCATACCATTATGAAATACATATTGTACATGTCTCGTATGTACCTGTTTTGGGTATATAGCATAGGCATTAAAACCGGGTGAATCATTGAAAATGCGGCTTATCATTTTTGGGTTTATTACTCCCCCCCCCCATTTTTGTTACCGACGCCTATGTATTGGAATGATAAAGATTTAGACTGATAGATCTTCTATCCGTCTTCTCCTATTCTCGACTTGAGTAGACCAATGCATTTAAGTGTTTTGAAAAATAATTACAAATAAAATATTTCCATTACTTAATTACAAATCTGAATCCAGAATTTTTTGTTTTTACATAATCTTTCAAAGTGCGTTAAGTGTCACCATGATAAAATATGTTGATGTAAACTCTTTAAAAAATGGTCCCAAATTTAAGGCACTTTGAATTTTTTTTTTCAGAGAGCCTTGATTTTGTCCAAATGTTAACGGACTTATTCAAAGTGCGTAATTTTTTCAAAGTGCAATGCCACATACAGATCACTGCACAGAGAATAAATCAAAAATAGAAAAAATTAGATGAATAGTCAAATAGAATTTTTATAAAGTTTTCAATAAATAAAATTAAATACCTTAAATACCGAGTATATCGGGTTAACAAAGAAAGAACTTAAATGCGCAATTTCAACCGTCACAATTGATTCAATTTTGATTAAATTTTAGCTTTCTTAGAGCTAGATTTTGTTCCATAATGTAAGGGAAAAGTATTATAAAGTTAAAAGTTCGATAGGATGTATAACAACGCTTAGTAGCCCTGAGTAAATGGTTTAATTAATTATACATCCAATAGAAACGGTAAGCATTCAATGTCTTGCAAAATTATTAATCTTAACAAACACACATTTTGATATGCTTATATATTTTTCCCCGAAGAAGCTGGCTTCGTAATTTGAACTAGAGGTACTGTGAGCAATGAGCTCACTAAATGATACCCCCCCCCCCCCCCCCCCCCCCCCCCCCCGCCTCCCATATGAATAAAATGGCAGTGTCCATGTTTTGCTCCGGAAAATCCAAAATATATGTCAGATCAAAAACTAAAATAGGAGGTGCACAATGGCAATATGTAATAAAGATTCTGTGAGAGTTTCATTAAATTTCCTTCAGTTGTATGAGAGGAGTTGCGGATAAGAGATAGGTACCCCCAAAGCGTAGCAGACGGACGGACGGACGGAAATACCGATTACTATATACCCTCCCGCTTTTCAAGCGGGGGTATAAAAAGACGGTACGGTGCCCTAAAAATTTTATGTTCTTAAAAAGATCTAAGATTGGCTTTAACAATAGTTGAGTAGATCTTTTATGAAATCATTAAAGAATATGGCTTGAAGGAGAACCATTCTGGAAAAATGACGTCACTAATTTAGTACATTTCTAAGTTTAATGCAGAAAAGCCTCAAAACGACTCATTTCTATGCTTATTTTCATTTAGAAAATAGTTAATGTTAATTCTATCAATTTACCTTGATCGAAAATTTGGGATTCATTTGACAAGGGAATTTGTTAAAAATTAAAATGTTTACAGCTACTCTCACCCGACGTAAGACTACTTTGTCAGAAGGGTTGAATAATAATCTTATAAGAAGGATAAATTCTCTGATGAACACAATGCACAGGAGAATCAAGACTGTCACTGATGCCCTTCGAGAGATGATCCCCATTGAGAGATGATAAAACTTTCATTTTAATTGGGGGGGGGGGGGGGGGGGGGGGGGTCGGGGGGGGGAGTTATCATCATATCAATATCAATAACATATTAATAATCAGTCAAAATCACACAAGATTTTGGAAATTCGTTGATGAAGGATTAATTAAAATGTTTCAAAACAATCCTGGAAAACACATTTAAGAAAATAGTTTTAATTCAATCCAAAAGTTTACTATGCGTTTCTTTTTCCTTTCAGTATGTGAAAGAATAGTAAAATTGAGGAAAAATATTTATTAGAAATATATATACACCAAAGAGTTGTAAAAGATTAGTAGTGACTTTGTTGATTTCCTTAAAATAATATATATTTGAAGCAAAACAACATTAATAAAAGATAGAATACGTGAAAAACACCATTATAAATAAACAACATTATGTAAATGGTCATTGGATTTCATTAACATACAGAGTCTAAGTTGTTCAGGTTGCTGTCGTTAAAAAAAAAAGTACCATATAGTTGTAGCCAAAATAATATTTCTTCTTCCATTGGGAAATAAGTTCTTATGAAAATGTTGCTATGCATTATAAATTGAAAATACAAAACATTTCCATGTTATCTTAAATTTAACATAGTTTTATTGTACAAAAGATGAAGCTGCATTATGTTTGTGTCTTTGATATATCAGTGAGGGCAATAATTACATTAAAAACCTAATTACTGCATTTATTGACTACATTTTCTTTCCATAACGATTTCTTTAAATGTTTTACGTTATTGCAGAACCAGGACTTTAAAAATACATCACCTCCCCAATAATTGCTGGATAAAAATAGTGTCTAAAAGTGTCTGTATTTTCTGATGACCAGTGAAATTCGATCGCATTGCAACTTTTCAATTGCTGTAATGTTTTATCCAACAGTTAGTTTGTCACAATCAAAGTTGATTTTGTTACATGTTTATTTGTTTTTCTTTTATTAGTATTGCCCTGCGTTGAGCCTTATTTGTATTTAGTGTTTATCCTGCAAGGAGCCCCATTGTAACGCTCAGGTGATTTAAATATTTGGCCAGTAGCTATATAAGGTGATGTCAGGTTTGTCTTGGGTAGCGCACGTTTTCCTTGACCAGTGAAAGTAGTTTCACAGTTATGTCCATGGAGGGTTAGGTAGTTTTTCGTGGTAACTGAATCTCCAATCAGGGTATGTGTTATTTACTTACATTTATTATATTAAAAAGTAATGCAGTATTATGTTAATTGAGCTTATTCTATTTTTATCCACGAGAAAGTGTTTGAATTGTATACGGGAATTTTACCACGTGCACATGCCGTGAGTTTAAGCGTAAAGTAATGATATTAGTTTATTACTCAAGGTGTAACGTTACATTGTATTATTATTTTGCTTTGCGAAGCGGTGTGATACATGTTAGTTAAAACTGTATGTTTAAACAAGTATATGTGTAAACATTTATGTTATGTTGTAAGGCAGCCCGTTCGGGGTCAAGCTTATTATGTCTACGCATATTTGTTGAAGGTCCCTATTGATACATGTACGTTAGTATGACTTGGTGCTGTCGGCGGAGGCAACCTAAGGGCGTGGTACGCTGGGCCGAGACCGTGAGAGAGGAAACGTGGTTTCCCGGATTTGGCAGCATTGCAGACGCTTAAGACGCGTGGGATAGGCGCGGGACGTCGAGGACGTGGTGGCATTTGGTGTAAGGGCGTGGTACCCGTAGGTCATGGACCGTTAAACACAGGAGGCGGGGACGGATAAAGGAACGTGGTCTCAGGATGGACACTGATAGACATTTTGAAATTCTTTAATTTTCATTTTGTATATTTGTACATATTTGTTTTTATATTATATATATAAAATTGTAAATAGAAAAATAGTTTTGTTATCACTGATCAAGTTTAGGGTGTCGTGACATAGTTGTATGATCTGTTTCAGACAAAACATAACATAATTTTTTCTCTAGAATTTCTGATAAAAATACCATGTGCTCTTTATATTTTTTACTTTTAGATGGATAGCTTACATGTAATATGTTAATTAACAATATTCAGTTTTATTTCAACGTTGATTATAAATGTTTGTTTTTCATCAAATTAAGAAATAAAATATCATTTTTGAGTGTCATTGGGATATGACATAAAGTCGGTTACGTGATCAAATTCTATAACGCCCGAAGGGCGTTATAATAGATTTAACCACGTACCGACTTCATGTCATATCCCATTGACACTCTAAAAATGATATTTTATTTCTTATATTTATATCTTTATTTCTATTCACATTACAAAGATAAAATGTCGTATTTAGAATTTGTTATGGAATGCAACATAACGTATAAATACGACGTCATATGACGTCATAGTTAAGACTTTCCAAATGTCTCGTGCAGTTTGCTTTCCATACGCAAGAAAGTCGGATCATGTGACCGACTGCATGTCATCGAAAATTGAATTTATATTTTTAGTATTGTCATATAAGGAAAGACATTGGCAAATTTAAATATATCTATATAAAAGACTCTACAAAGTTCCGATATACATGTATCTGTTTCCTAGTTAGATATCTAACGAGAGAGAGAGAATGTCAACAAGAATGAGAGAGTGTGAAAGGATGCCAAAAGAGAGAGAGAGAGAGAAGGATACTGTTTCAACAAGAGAGAGAGAGAATTATGTCAACGAGAGAGAGAGAGAGAGAGAGAGAGAGAGAGAGAGAGAGTAGGGGGAATGTAAACGAGAGAGAGACAGTGATGATAAACTAACTTCCTACTATAACTCACCGACAGAAAAGGTTTTTCGATATTTCATTATTTGCAGGATTTTGACGTGCTGATTCCATTAAGGCCCTGACTTCTTTTCTGTAACAATCTAGCGACCGGTATCTGCTATTCATACACTGTTTAGCATTATGAAACCCTACAATTCAATTAAAGCTACCCATGTTAAACATCTGGCTAATTTCACCAATATATCAAATGATTTACCATTATGTTGTATGATATTGTCATATGAGATCACTTTTATAGAAACAGTTATAGGATTAACATCTACCAATCTTCTAATACTCAGAAATATTTTGTATATATTAAGAAGGATAACTGTACAAAAAACACGTTCCATATCAAAAAGGATGATGCATATTAAAATCTAATTTTAATCTTCGCTGATTTAAAAAAAACATGAAGAAATGACATTCATCTTATTATTGTATTTCTGACCACGAAATGATAGTTTTTTTATAATAAGATAATCATAAGCAAACTAATAACATTGTCTTCAGAGGTATCTTTTTAGATAAAAATAGCTGTTTGTTATGCAGAGCTCACTGGTATCTTAAAGTACGAACGTGATCAATGATCAATTGAGCATAGGTGTAGTTAAGGACAGACGAGACGTTCCTTAATAATAGATAATTTTTTCTAAGAGTTTGTCATTGAAGTATTGCTGCTTAAACATGTTTACTCACAAAAAATTGAGGTACCTTACCAGGCATTTCTTCAAGATACCGGGGAAAGTTTATCTTATATAATGCTTTGCGGAAGAAAAATAATTTTCCAATTTCAAATGTTTAAGTGTTTGGATTTTTTAGAAACGTTTAGAAACTGGTTTAAAAATTAGAATGTTATTAAGATTTTGAATATTTTTTATACATTACGAAGATATACAAAACAGATTTTGAGGAACGTCTCGTCTGACCTTAAGTGTATGAAGATGTTGCTATAATATTATATTGATATGTTATGTTATGTACTCACTAACATTCAATGTCTTAAAACATGGTAGGTATTCTAAGGATTTTAAATTCCATGATCGAATGTTGTGAAATTGTTTACTGATACTACATCTTATTTGTCTGTAAGTTAACTGTTTGTAAAATTACGACGAGGAATATAATAACTGAGTAAAAACGTTTTTATTTCTAAATTATTATTATAAAAATGTAACATATAATATGAGTAAATTCTTATATTTATTTTTTAATCTAATTAAAAACTTTTAAAAATGTTAACGATTACCTTTGATTTTATAATTTGATTGCTAATTGATAAATGTCTCACCTACAAACATCTGTGAAATAGTTCTCTCTTAAGACAGCTTCACCTTTTCCTCTGTCTCCAAAGGAAACAACTTACGGTGGTGTCTTCGGACATGAAAACAGTCTCATACACCGCGAGTCCGTGGGGTCAAAACCTGTGTAAGTGTATTCTTGTCCCTGTCGCTTTAAAAATCGGTCCTATATGAAAGAAGGCTTATATATAGCAAAATATGTTGAAAAACCACAAAAGCTGTTAAAGCAATATGAGTTGCATCTTTGAAGTCGGAATTCTTTGCTGCAAAATTGTAGATAACTATTTCAATGACAGAAAAAGGATGTTCTTAAACTTTTTTTGCTCATATTATTTTGCGATGTTAGAACTATTTATCAGCTTCGATTGAATCAAAATAACATTATTGTTGTGTCCTGTAAAATAACGATCTCTTATTTAATACTGTTTATTGTTTAGAAGTCTTTCTTCTGAAAACATTTATTGCTTTATTTTAGTCTAATTAATCGTAAAGGTTTTAATTATTTAACATACAAATTTATCATAATAACACATGTATTAACAGCTAAATAAAGTTCAAAAATGCAGCTCATATTGCTTTAATAAGACGTTGACACTTACCTGGATTGAGAACATAGAAAGCGATAGCAATGGTAAGAAAATTAAAAAAAATTACCGCTCATTTTTAGTTACTATGAAAACAAAAAGAAAATCGTCGCAATTTTTGTCCAAGTGCATAACTAATTTTATCTACTCTTACTGTCTATTAATTTTATCTTAGAGAGCTAATAGTTTCTATAATAGAGTTACTGACCTATGATTTATAAAAAAAAATTAGGTATTAACTCAAAATGCCATCGTATTTTGTACTTTATTTTATTGATGTCCTTTCAAATCATAAAAATGCAATTTTAGAGCCAAAATTAAACGTTTCAAAAGTTAAGTCAATGAAACATACTTAGAGTAATATAAATATTTGTTTATAACCATTTTCAAAACTACCTAGCAATGTTACTCAGTATCTTGAAAAAGGGAATATAGGCATGTAATACATACCAGTTTAATCGCGTGAAGCGCATGTAGAAAGTAAGAAAGTTATCTTGAAAACCTGAATAAAAATTGTCAGGTAGTTTTTATAATTAATTATTTGATTACACCAAAATTCAACCTATTCCCACAAATAATCTTATCTTTTTCAACCCGATTTTCAAAAAGTTGGAATAGGTAGAATAAATCTCTATACATTGACTAGAGTTAACTAAAATTGGATTGTAAAAATTGCATAACAGAAATATATAATTAGGCAAAAGGAATTTCACTGAATCACATAACTGAAAGCTTAACACAGTAAGAAAATAAATAATATACATTGTAATTATATTGTTACAAATATTAATTTTTTCCGCAAAACATTTCAAACAATAAGGGTTGTATAATACTGGTATAATATAATTAAATATTTGATTTAAATATAAAATGTCTGGATAAAGGTAAAAATAACAAGTAAGGAAAACTGAAAGAAAAAAATCTATGCTAAATATGAAGTTTTAATAAGTTTTTTTTTTAGAAGAAATGGTTTCAGTTTTTATTGTAGGGATCGTAACAGGGTATTTGAGCAATGGAGGGATGCTGATTTTTTCCGATGTCAACCTTTCTCTGTTTCGGGTGACACTAAACTGGAATGATGTAACTCTTCCAAGCACAACTTGATAGTAATTCTTTTGAAGTATGCTGATTTTTTTTATATCCATTGAATCTTATTACTTGGGCATATTTTATTAGATTAAATCACAAGAGAATTATAATTCATTTTTTGCTGGTTAAAAAAGTTGAACTTTGAAAAGCGTACCAGAACTAAAAGGAATTATCAATTATATTGCACCAATAATAGGTCACATGCAAGTCTGTGATCCATGCTTGATTCAATATCAATCTCATTATTTTAATGGTGAAAGCAAGAATGATGAAAATTATTTCCTTGTAACTAATCGAGGCGGATACAAATATGTACATTTGAAACAAAGCAATTACGCCGTCCCTATAAGTGTTCTTGATTTTCACCTTAATAGTCATTGCAATCTATCTGTAATTGTGAAAATTTCCCTGTCCTTTATGAGATTTAGTGCCCTTTTATAAATTTGTATGTTTAACAGACTTATTATGTTAACAAAATAGATTAACTATGATTGGCACATTCTGTCATGGCTTTATTAATTAGTTATCAAAATGAATTATCAACACAATGATGTACACAAGGTTTCAGTACAATGATATACACAAAGTGTATATTGAATAATTGCTGCACAATGGTCAATGATATACGAGGGCCGTTCAAAAATTACGCGGACTGTGCTATTATTTACTCTTTCAGGCGTCATATAGTTTTGAAATTTCACAGAGATATGTATCTTAAGGATTCCAATAAATTTTGGGCAGAATTTCTGTATTTAAAAAAAATCTACGAAAATTATCGGTATGTTGATATCGCTGATGGAGAGGTAAGGAGCACGACAAAAAAATTGAAGTAAAAGCATGCGGAATCTAAAATTTAACTCAAAAATTTTCTTTAATTCGCGATATTTTTCGACAGTTTTCTCAAATATATCTTTAAGTTGTTCTTTTATTATGTATTTTAATTTCTGACTTGATATTTAAAGTACTGATAGAAATATAGTGATTTTTGTCCGATGCGATTCCCGTGAAAACGACCGTGAAAATGACGTCTCCAGAATTGACGGCGCACCACACTTTTATTAAATTAGTGTAATGCTCGAGATATCGCTAACTTAGATCCAAAATATGCATTATAAAACATGTAGTAAACTAGGGTATTCGTGACATCCGTCCACAAATAGCAAAATGAAATTTTAGACTGTTAGATCTCTGTAAAAAGCCTATACGGGAGGACGGGAAGAAACTTTATCCGGATCGACTGTAAAGAACGTGATTGAGAGTCACCAATATCACACAATATCTAATAAATACTGGCAGTCTCGGTTTTAAAACAAAAAAGAATATTCTTTACTTGTTTTATAGATTTTAAGATTGACAAGAAATGGAGTTTGGATGTTGAGTAGATAAGGTAACTCAAACTGTTCAGGTTCTCTTGGAAAATGCTGAGAAAATGAAAGCTCAATCACATAATTTAGTATAATGCCTATGACGTCTAAGATTTTGCTGCTTAATGATATGTCCTGATAAATCACTTAAAATTGATACCAATTTACAACATTTTGATATGAAATTTTGAGGACCAAATAAGTAAAGATTCTTTTATATTATGTGTGACATTTTGTCATTATGTCGTCAAATATTTTTTCTGTGCATAACAAGTCCGCGTAATTTTTGAACGGCCCTCGTACAATGGTATGCAACGATATACAACGATATCCAACGATATGCAGCGATAAACAATGATTTACAACGAAATTCAATGATACACAATGATATTCAATGATAAACAATGATAATTGAATTGCAATGAATTGAAGGACAATGGTCTACATCGAATTTTTCAACAGTGAATGATGTGGAAAGTTCATAGGAAAATGATACAATGACAGAAGCCCAATTATTGGCCACGGGCCGTGGAAGCTAACAGGATCAACAGCGAGCTTCTAGTAAAATTCGGCCATACATGTATGTCTTCACATGAGAACTAATTAAGCTGGACATGTGAAGACATCCACCATATTGTGCGCCAATAATGGATCACATTCAAGTCTATGTTCTATACCTGACTCAATATCATTCTCATTATTTTAATGGTGAAAGCAAGAATGATGAAAATTATTACCTTGTAACTAATCGAGGCGGATACAAATATGTACATTTGAAACAAGGCAATTACCCCTTCCCGATTAGTGTTCTTGATAATACTCCTTAATAGTCATTGCAATCTGTAATTGTGGAAATTTCCCTGTCCTTCGTGAGATTTGGTGCCCTCTTAAAATTTCATATATATGTTTTACAGACTAATTAAAACACATCTTTAATATATTTCAATGCATGTTTTTTTTTTAATCAGTACCATACGGAAAAAGATATTAGACCAAAATGATGAACAAAAACTTTAAAATGTTCATTTTCACAAAAATCTTGAATATAAATGACACAAGATATAAGATTAAAGCAAAAAAAGTTATATACAATGTCGAAATGTAAACAAAAAAATAGTTAGCGCATAAAACGATTGAGAAGCGGTGCATATAAACATATAAACAAATTCAAAGGGTTTGCTAGATGTAGTATATTAAATAAATGTAGTGTGATGCAATCAAAATAAGAACACATTGGAGCATCCCCACGCAAAAGAGCATGTCTAAGAATCAAGGTAACATTTGACATATATCGTTATTCTACCCCAAAACAATTCCGTTACGAGGAGATTATCAAAAATATTGTTTTTTGTGGTTTAGAAGTGTTGTTTATATATTTGCTACATCTGTTTTGCACAGGTTCTTAACTTTAAAAATTCAGAATATACGAAGATAATTATTTTACAAGCATCTCTATCAACACGAAACGAGTACAAATATGTTATCATATCTATAGATGATTCATGCAATATATTATTCATCTTGTAAACCAAGTATTTCATATTATTTCATATTTATTTTATTATTTCTATATTAGCAACAACTAATTAGAGTTTAAGATTTAATGGTAGACACAACGCTTTTCCACAACATTTCCTTTGCTCTTTTGTCGTTTGTCCATTCTATGAGAGTTGTGGTTTTCATCAGGACATTCAAAGGCTTGCTCATATTCTGCACCTGAATGTTCTCCAAAATAATTACAATCACTGCGCCCTCTCCATTCTTTATTGATCTTAGTTGTGCCATAGTGGATTCAAACTGACACCACTGGCTCTGTGCAAATCTGTTGGACAAAATAATCAACACTTTGCGACTGTTTTGTATGGCATCGACAATGTTATCCACAATATGCTTGCCAACTTCGAAATCTCTTTCATGTAAACATAATTTCAGTTTCTCTTTCTTTTCCAGTCTTGGAATCATTTCTGAAATGACCCATATGCTATCTGCCGAATTATATGAAACAAAAACATCGTACGCAAATCCGTGATCTCCTAAAGCCTGGTATCCCCTTCTCTTTGCTCTTAATCGGTAAAACTGATATTTGATTTGCCATCTCTTTTTATAGAATATGAAAGACATAATAACAAACAGACAAAAAGCGGAGGATATACAAATGGCAAATACGATATAGGGGTCAATGGGATGACAAAACGAGTAATCTAAGTCAAAATCTGACAGACTTTTATCTACCCATTCCTTAGGAAGACTACAGGAACAGTTTGAAGGCCAGCCCAAAATTTTTCCGGAATTTTGTCGTAACCATGCTCGAAACCATACAAGATCGCATGTACAATAGAAAGGATTACCACTTAATCCAAGATGTTTTACTTTTTCAGGAATATTTGCCTTAGTTATGGTAGATATTAAATTATTATCTAGCAACAAAAAATTCAATGTTACATTTACAAAGTTGTTCAACTCGGAATCTTTTAAGCGACAATCTTGCAAAGACAGGTTTGTCAACTTTGGCATCATGGGAAATAGCTTTTTAGGGAATGTTGTTAAAGACGTTCTTTTTAGAATTAGAATTTCTATCTTTCTAAGCGACCGGAAGACACGAAATATTTTCTCAGCAACATCTTGATATGCTGTTAATTGTACCCCTGTCATATCCAAACTCTTCAAATTAGGGCAGAATTTAAACAAGACATCAAGCCTTTGACTGAAAGCATTGAATTTGTTGCTAATGTCCAAATGAATTAATGATGAACTATTCAATGAATGATATCCTAAGGAAACATGGGGATCAAGGTTGTTGATGGACAAAGAAAGTACAGAGGGCAATTCACTGAAAGTGTCATCTCCAATACCTTTTATAATATTCCCTCCAAGTCGAAGGTTCTTGAGTTTAGAATAACATGGTCCGACTATATCTAATTTACCTATCAACTTTATGCGATTATTGCTAAGATCCAAAACTTTTAGATTTGGAAGAAATGAACTGTTTCCAAAATCGTCCATACAAAATGAAGGAATATGTTCGAGTCTGTTTTGGTTCAGCAGTATGGTTTCAAGTTTTGGCAATATTTCATTGAAAGAGATTTCGTTTATTTCATTGTTTTGCACAGATAAATAATGCAATCCCCTTGGTAACGACACGTTGGTAAAATTCGGAATAATATTATTATCCATGACAATCCTTTTCAATGTTGTCGTTCTTAAATCGAAAAACATATTAGTGTAACAACTGTATATGTTCATTTGTGTGAGGCGTATTTCCTGTATTGCGCTATCCTTCAGTCCCCATAATAAAGTCCGTAAACCACTATTCAAAGCATAAAGCAGTGCGTTTTCTTTAAGGTAAAGACTTTCCAGATAAGGAAGCATTAGAAATGCTCGCTTGTCAATGTTTCGTTGAACATTATCATTACGCATTAATACAAGTTTTGATAAACGTACCTTCGATATGTTCAGAAATACGTTCCTTGTGAATCCTGTTAATCCATTGTTGCTATATACAAGGCTGTTTATGTTTTTGGGAAGAGGGGGCATGTAGTGTAAATTATCATGATTACTACATACCGCCTCTTTATTTTGACACACACAGACACTAGGGCATGGCATCTTCCACTGTCGTGTTGGCCTTACAATGTCTTGCATTGTCAGGAATATCAATACGATTCTTATCGTTTTCATTTTGTGTCCATCCACACTGTTATCCAGAATTATGAGGTTATGATAGCACAACTCTTTGGAAAAATTATATTAGGGAAATATGGAAACACTCTATGAAAAATGAACAATGTATAAAATTTTTAAGAGCACATGAAAACCAAAACTGCTTATTCTGTTTCCTATTTCCTATTCATATTAATTAATATGATTGCAATTATAGTGTTTAAAAATTTTCTATGATCATTTACTGATTTCCTGTAATTTGATCAACACAATCCATGCTATAAAATATCAATCGAAAATGTTGCTCCCCAAAGCGGGTTGAATAAAATGCTTGATTTGTTTGTTGCTGCTTAACGTCCTTCTAGAGAATTTTCCATATACAGACGCCACCACTAGCCGGTGGAGAACTGCAAATTTTGCCTTAATATACACGGCACGCACGGTCACCGAGGGGTCTATTTCGTGCTTACACCTACTGCTACACGGGTCCTCGGTAAATGCTCTAACCACTGCGCCATACGGGTGACTACTTATAGATAAAAACTATCTTTAAAACCTAAGAGGGATACGATCATTTGATCTATAAGTAATATTAAGCATAATCTCAATTACAAAAATACGGTCATACCTGTTTTATGCAAAAGTAACAACACATATATTGACTTTATATTCACGTAATATATGTTTAAAATTAACTGCACGCAGAGAAAATTATGGATCTGGTCAAAACAGGAAAATTGAATATAGTTTTTCATCTCACTAAAAACACCCCTACTAATGTTATTGTGATTTAAATTCAAGACACGTGGTTTAGGTTGATCTATTCAAAGGTTATAGGATAGAACCGATTCTATAAATAAAATTGGCAGTAAACAGGATATTGCTATAGCTTGTTTCTTTTGAAAACATGTCCTGTAATAAATGTTTTCAGACCTTACTGAAAGACTCTCATGATTTTCAACAGAAAGGGGGTGGCTAAAGGAGAGGGTGTTAAAATAATAATATATCTTATACTTTTGGCAAAAATAAGAGCTCACTAGTGACCGATTCGCTGGTAAAATGTGTTTTATCATCTACACTGACAAACCTTTGTTTGTCTTATATGGCTATTGTTATAAATGCGCACAGAGGATTTTACCACGAGCAACTGACCAATCGTTGGGAATGAATAGCAACGTTTACGCCAAATACATGTTTACATTTTACTTCGAACACGTGGTTCAGGTCAATCTATGAACATGTCAATGGAATACAAAATGATAATAAAAAATGTTCTTAAGAACAAAATACAAAGATAAGAAACTATTAAAGATGTTACGGGCGTTTTTAATTTATTGTTTACTGGAAAAAACGGTTAATAAAATGTAGTTTGTGTCTAGTTCAGAACACCAGCGCTTCAAAGGTAAGGAAAACGAGCAGCATCTCTTATGCATTTAAATGGACAAAACTTTGTTTACGTTCGTGATCACGTGTTTGGCCAGGGAATCCACCTGGCAATTGTATTCACCGATAGTACAATAAAGGAATTAATACAGACGCAAATTGCTATTGCAATATGACTTTCAGAAACCTAGACTTCCACCGTTTATTGAAAAAATGAATTGTTTGTCACTATGAGCATGAAAATAATATTTTTAAAAATGCTTTTCCTTTACAATAAGATAAGATTTTCCCATTTTTTCAAGCGTAAAATTCCTGCAGTATTCGTAGTAACCCATAATGCAATACTCATTCAGCTGATAGGTCAGCTAAAATCATGCTGGTACCTCATTTGCTAACTGACGCCAAAAAATATAGTCCCGGTTCCCATGCAAAAATTTTTTCCAAAAAGAAATTTTAATTCATGACTGCAGAAAATTGTATTATAGAGAATACTTATTTAAGTTTGAATGAATGTAAGAGAGATTGATTTATTGAAGTAAATTTCTACAGACATTAGCAGCTGATTCTAGGGTGGTAAAAACTGAAACACAACATAATTTTTCTGTTTACCATGTCTCCACGTGCTAGTCACTTCCTAGCCACATTTCCTTGAATAATTTACCCTATCCCGCTGGAGTCTCGCTATCTCTCGCCAGAGTCACTGTCAGAGCTACTCTGAACTCATCGGGTCTTATAATTTGCAGAACACCGAAAAATAAAAGGTTCCGAACACATTAGTAGGGGTGAAAAAACAACAGATCCAGCCTCATGCAAAAAAGCGCGAATCTGAGGGGGGGGATTCAGGAACTATTTTGTGTCCGTTCTATTTTGACTGGAATCTCAACGGAAATACTGTAATGACAAATGCATGGTAACCTTACAACAAATCTTTAAGATAAACATGACTTCAACTTTTCTAATGTCAACTTCTTCAACTTGATTGAAACAATACACCCCTATCACCTGTATAGGGAATTCGTGTGTCTCAGTTGATTTGAAACTCAAAAGCTCTACGTCTGAACAGTTAATTCTCGTTTGAAGGCATCATGATCGATACAATAACTTCTTCAAAAAATAAATACTGTTTTTACGATTAATACTAATTGATGATCTCATACTTATTTGTAGAATTAATACCGCGTCACATGAATTAGTACTTTGTACGTAGATTGCCTCTTTGGTATCTAATCAATGAGAAGGCACAAAACTTATAACCACTTTTTAAATATGCCAAACGATTGCTATGAAGTTCAACAGTCATTATACAACCTAACGATAGGATATTTCTGCTAATGAGGTCATTATTATGACCATAGAATTTACCAAATGTTGACTTTAAAAGGGTTGTCGTATTCTCTTTGATATTAATTACTTATCCGTCACTAATATGCCGCTTGCTTAAACATTCTCAAAGCATGTTTTTGAGTACCGATTACGTTGTGAGATGTAAATACCTTCCGCAGATGATAGCGGAAAATAAATGCATAGATAAGGAAAGTTGATAATAAAAAATCAAGAGTTACAGACTCCATTCTGTCTTTCATTTCAAATTCAAATTTCAATTCATATTCTTTAAAATCATACATACGTCAAGGGTTTGATTTTCAATTTGGTACATGGAGAGAGGTCTATTGGGTAAGAAATGAGGCCCCATGTCGCAGTAGGTACTGGTACGAACAAAAATATCCCAAGTAGAAGGTTGTGATGCAGGTGTGTCTCAGGTGTCTTCAATTAGCCTCTAATCAAAGTGCATTGTTTTCTGTTAAGGTTATCGGAATTTGAAAGGAACCAAAATGATCATAATGTCGACAGGCGTTTACTGATAAAACATTTTGTTATTTTTTTCAATCGAAATGAAATGCAAGTTTTAAAAATTTAATTTGAAATCATAAAAGTTAAATGTTCTGTCTAGTTCATTGCAGAGTTTTTCCCTGTTAAATAAAATGAATGTTTGATGTTATTTAAATGTTAATTAAACTAAACAAATGAAAATTCAGACTTTCTATGAAGCCAAAAATTGTTAGAATTATATACATGTATGAAAAGTGTCCTTCTTAATCTAGACAATTGCTGAACAATAGGATCATAGGCAGCTTCTCCCGCAAAATAAAAATCATGATAAACATAATATTATTCTCATAAATAGATGTCAATCTTCCAAGGTGAATCATGATTAACCAGTAGATGAATGGGGTTTCTAACGTACTTTTACAAATTGGATGAATTAGAGACTGGTTTAAGCCAATATTACAATTTCTGCTGTGTTAACACGATTCTGGTTTCTTGTTGACTCTATCAATATGATCTTCATTATGAATAAATGAATTTTTTTAAAATCAGTTGAATGCACTTAGTCTATTGCATTTTCAAATTACCCGCAACTAATTCAACAGAATAATATTTAAAAATCTCCGTACGTATTAATTAAGGTAGGATTCTTCTCAGGTTTCTGACTAGATGAAACATTCAAAGTATATTTGCTTATATGTCTTATATATTGACGTGTAAGGAATTTAAAAGACCATATTTTTCTTTCCTCATCACAACTGTACAATTTTAAATAGAAATGGTAAACTGCTTTTGAAAACTAGCAGGGACTATATTTTTGGCGGAATGCTGGCGTATGAAAATATCTTCTTTTCTGCCTCTCAAAATTATTATAGAAACAATGAATTTAGTTATGATTTTTACACAATTGAAGACTTGGAGAAATTTTCAAATGTAAGTTAAATTAATAATGAGGGACTAAACTTTCAAAATATATCAAATAAATATATTTTTTCAAACAAATTAGAACTTTATTAGCTTTTAAACGCTTCCTATCAAAGTGCAGATTTGAGCCAAAAATCCATAAAAAGTATTTTTTCTCTCTTAGTAAACGATCAAAACTTTTAGTTTTTGTATCATTTTGTACATTTATAAGACTACTTTATCATATGTGAAAATAAGAAAAAGTTAAATATAGGAAGCATATGAAAATAACTAATACATCCTAAAAAATTAAGAAAAAAGGAGAAAATTCGGATTAGCCAATATCCAGTTAAGTTTAATTATTGATGTAAATTTTGTAATATCATGCTATAGACCCGATATATTAATATGTTTTTATGCAAAGAGAACAATCATTAAACTTTTGAAATATAAGTAGGTATCACATGATTGGCAACAGTAATACATGTATTTTATTCTTAATGTCAAGGAAAAAGATAATGACCTTGACCTGACCTTGCCTCTAATATAAAACGGTCAAATTTAATTTCACTGATACTATCACTTACTGATATTGTCTTCTTGATTCTGTGAAAATTTCATTAATTTTTAAAGATTAGAAATATGAGAAGAATCCTACCTTAAGTGCAATCAAAGAAATAGAAAATATTGTGATTAATTATGATGATTGGAAAAAGTATAAATCTTTTAAAAATCATGGTTATGATAAAAATCACACAGCAGACATAACAGGCTACTTTAGTAAGACTAACAATGTTAAAGTATTTTCTGAAAAAAGAATACAATAAAAAATGAAATGATATATTTAGAAGATATATCCATTTTTTGGAAAGGGGAGTCCCGTTAACTTATTTCTTTTATATTGCTATTAAAACTGACTGCAATTTTCTTATTTTAATAGTCCTTTTACATTTTTTTTTAATTTCCAACACAAAGTAAATTGCTATCGGCATATGGTCATGCACTCTTAATGCAAACCGAATCAAAATGCTTTTATTCTTTGGCACTGCATCACTGCTAGTTTGTTTAGTTTACATTAGGCCTATAATTAGGAAATGCAAAGGAAAGTTTATGCAGCAGAATTAAGAAGACGCAAAATGAAAATTATTATGACGATTCCGTTTATAGTTAAGGTATGGGAAACGTTATTGTATTTTGTACATGTTTTAGGACTTATGTTAATTTTGTGTGAAGAAAAAGAAACGTCAGTGTATGTTGTAGGGGTAGAATTACATTTATTAACGTTTCAAACACAAAAAGTCTGCAGATTTTTTTAAAAATTAGAATGAAACTATTGTAATTTTTACTTTATAATACCGGTATTTATTATAACATTGATTTAATTATTTCACCTAATCATATAGAAAAATTATATGAAAAATTATATAAATATTTAATCTATAAAGGGTTTCCTGGAAAGACACTACATTTAAAATGTAGATATAATTTTGGAAATCAATTAACAAGCACCCATTTCTTTTTTAAATAAATATAACCTTTTGAAATAAGATCGTTTTCTACTATTGGAAACTTTTGTAATTCTTTTTTTTTTAGATATACACCAGTATCAACAATGAAGAAGACGTACACTTGTCTGTTTCTGGTTCTGTGTTTAACTTCTGTGTTGCACGGCAAAGTCGAGCATACAGGTGAGTATATCTAGCATTCATGTCTATTAAATCAACGTCAATATATTAACAATAACCATTTTCAGCAATTCCATTCTTCCAATGCTTGTCTTCCTAACCAGATTACTGCTATAATAGCTATGGCTAAATCATCAAACTTTTAAGTAGGTTTTAATAACTCTTTTACCGTGTCACTGTTTTACAGTGGACTGTGACTTAATTTGAGAAAAATACCTGTGGTTGGATAGAACTTTCTCCAAAAGGGATGCATTTGGAATGCGCGTGTAGATCTACGCCCTCTAACTGTATCCGCTGGTACGCCTATCTAACCATGTACTCCCCATATCTAGAGAAAAATATACCTTGGACAAGGATATCCTCAGCTGACCTCAAAAATGAAATATCTTTCCTAGGTAAGTTTATTAGTAAATTGGATTTGAAAAAGCAAAATGTAACAAATCAAATAAGATGTTAGAAGACAACTGTTCTGTGGTTGACTGCATCAGGTGTAGTGTGAGATACTACTGAAACCATAGTCGTTGTATTGCTCCTAATCGTAAATAAGCGTATGGTGCAATACATGCACACTCCAACTGTTAATCGCAGTCTGACATCTATATCTGTATAATGTATTATTTTAATTGAATAATCAGAAAAAGATTCCCATCGTCCAGTTTTGCTATGATTTTTCGATTTTGACTCGGTATATTTTTGTATCCAATATTTGTAGAGACATAGTATCAAATGAATATTTCATAGTATTGTATTTCTTTCTTTGTTTAAACATAATCTAGAAGATTTTTTGAATGAGGTAATTTAATTGTTTACGTTTTTCAGAATATTCCAGGTCAGTTAAATAACTTTGAATCCGATAAAGCTTAAAATAGTATCTTATAAGAGTAAAATTATTGTGTTATTTAATTTTGTAGGCTACTTTCCTAGAAACACAACTGTTATGACCTCCTCCGTGAAATCGATCCACGAACTTTATACACTCTTAAGACTCAAAATACCCAATTCTCAGCTCATGATAAGCTTTTATTTAACGAGTGGAGAACAACCGGTGTCTTACAATGCGCAATGTCTTCATTATACTTATTTGTTAATTGGCTATAGTGAATTAACAGTAGCATACATACCAGAAAATGGGAATATGCATCAAAGTCTAAACGAGCTGAGAAAAGAGAGTGATATTATTTTAAAAAGGAAACACATTTCATATCGTTTTATGAAGAAGACATCAGTTAATCTTCCTGTACGACCAAACTCAAAGGTACATTAATTTTATTACATCATATGCGTTGTAAAACGATGGCTTCTTAACAGCAATTTGTGTCTTAAACATTTTTAAATGTTTTTTGAAATTTGTTGCTAGCATTTATAAAAATCTGAAAGCTTTCATATTGAATTTTTGACGGTAGCGATTACATAATAACATTGACTTAAGAAAAAGGTGTCTTCTGAAAATAATTGTTGATTTTTCTTCCCTTTACATTTATATTATATTCTTTGAAATTAGTCTTCCAGTCCCTGTTTTATAAAATTGGAGGTAATTACGCAGTTTTGGATGACATATACATAACCAATGGTGTTTGTCCAGGTGAGTAAATTTTACATACCTTCAAGATATATGTATCTATTACAAAGTCTGTTAGTAAATATGGTGATATTCAATACATCTTTTAACGAATGAATTTTACATGTTTTAAGAAACTTTAATATTAATGTAAGAGTCCTTACCATTGACAGCTACAGTACACTGCTCGGATTTGGAATTCCGCTGCCTTCAAAGTAACGACTGCATAAAGAAGGAACAGTTTTGTGATGGCAAGCCAGACTGTTATGATAAAAGCGACGAAGAACTATGTAAGATAATTCATAAATCATCAGAGCAGTTTAAGACAGTTAAAAACATCCAAGATTCCGAGTCTTGGTCCATCTAAAGGAAAGAACTAACTGTTAATTTACTTTTTTAGGTGATGTCCTTGATTTTCAGAAATCGTCAGAGTTAGCAGCTTGTTCTAATTCAACAGATCTGTACAGCTCTTTTAATGACACAAAGCATCGAGTATCAAAGGATGTCACAGGAAATGGGCACCTCAACAATATTGATTTAGATATCCCGAAAAGAATTAAAAGATCTTTTGAACGTCAGAGGGGTTATATTGAAAGTAAATTACTAACAAGGTCTAAAGATAGACAGTCTGCTTATACGAGAAACTTCTCAAATATACTAGGAAGTTGTCAGAAAAAGTGCCCAGATTCTTGCTTAAAGTCGACATTCCAAAAATGTATTACCCACACATTAAATAATCATCAATTTTTGGAATGGCAAAATGTTTCATGCGACCAAATTTTTCTCCATAGATTTGTTCCAGTCAATGTGAATTCTGTAAATATAACAAGATCAAGAATTAATTCATTATACATTAAAAGACAAAAGATACAGTTGACCAAGGTGCGATATCCTATCAACAATTACAAGCCATTAATTTGATAAATTATACTTTCCGACACGTTGAAATTTCATACTCAGCACAAAAGTCTAATTTCACAATAAAACTTGTTTCAGTGAATAGTCAATCACTTAGCAATGAAGGTGTAAACGCAGTATTTTCTTTTCAAAAAGACTTCAGTGATATTTCATTACACGCAACCATTGATAATACTGTTAGTTTATCTTTGGTGAAGAAAAATTCTACAAGATATGGAATTGAAATAAAATTTGGATTGATAGCTGGATATTTTAGGGCCTCACTGGATATGAGGCTAGTATCTAAAGCTGGCATGAGATTCAGTGAAATATATTTAAATAACAATGGTTTAAGGTCTTTTCAATTGTATACTGCTCAATACGAAGGAACAAATTGTGACCATTATAGCATGCAGAGAAGTGCATTGAAACACGTTTATTTCCCCGGTATAAATCAAGAACAGCTTAAACTGTTAGATTTTTCTTGTAATCATATACTAATTATCAACAGAGAAGATTTTTCCGGTATGAGGTCCTTGATAAGCCTTAAAATACATGGTAATTACATCAGAAATATTGGAAAGGAAGCTTTTGTCAATTGTGAATTACTTTCACTTCTAGACTTATCAAAAAATTCACTAACTGATATATCTTCACAAAACTTTAGAGGACTAAAAAGTCTCCGGTATCTATTTCTAAGCCACAATCAAATTAATTCCATTGAGAGGTCAACATTTATCTACCTGGAAAAGCTACATACACTCGACTTGTCTAACAATGTAATTGAAATATTTGTGAAGGGAATATTTTCAGAACTTGAAACTTTAGAAAAGCTATACATACAAAATAACAAAATTGTGTCAGTGGAGGGAATGTTTGCTGGTCTGTTTAGTCTCAACTTTCTCCAAGTGGACTTCTTTTCCATATCCTGTACCAAACCTCGGAATTACTATGACGTCACGTGCGTTGCCCCTAAGAATGAAATTTCCTCTTGCGAACAATTAATTAGCGTACCAGTCCTGAATGTCATCATTTGGTATATTGCACAACTTGCAACATTTGGAAATCTAATTGCATTAATCTACAATATAATAAGTTTCAGCAGTGGATCGTCATTTACGTATTATTTCCTTTCTTGCAATTTAAGTTTGGCTGATTTACTTATGGGAGTCTATTTGTATATCATTGCTGTGGTCAATCTGATTCAAACTGGCAGATATGGATTTGAAGATCATAAATGGTGCCAAAGTTTTCTTTGTACTTTCGAAGGAGTCTTGGCCACATTATCAAGCGAAGCTTCCGTTTTATTTGTTTTCCTTATAACCATAGACAGAGTCACAGCTATAAAGCATCCATTTTCGCAGAGGAAGAAAATTTGGGTTTTGGTGGCAGACGGTCTTTCCTGGATTATCGCAATCTCTTTGTCTGTCTATCCAGTTCTACCGCTTAATTTCTCGCTGTTTGATGGCTTTTATTCTCAATTGTAATAAAACTCAAATGAATCTCGTTAAAGTTAGCTTTATTTTGTGTACTTCACATAAAATGTTTTTTAAAAAAGCTAATTTTTTTTTTTTTAAGAATCTTCAAAGGTATCATTGTACAGTTTCAAATTAGATATCTTTAATTATTGCGACAGGTATGCTGACGTTTTCTGGAATAGATGTTTCCAGAGAGGTATATGCATGGATTATAGTACTTGTTCTGCCCATTAACTCTGCAATTAACCCTATCCTGTACACCTTGTCAGGTGTGTTACGAGATAATTGGAGAAGAAAGGTAAATATTTGTGTTAAACAACACGTTTGTGGACGTAAGACGGTTATAATCAGAAATACACAATAGATACAATAATAAAAAAAACTGAAATACACTGACGTGCATGTATTCATTATTTTTTATTGAACCCTATTGATTCCGTAGTTAAATGTAATTTTTAAAAAAGACAAGCAAATGGAATCAAATATACGACCCGGTATTAGAATATATTTGTGAACAAGATCATCAAAATTACAATAAAATTTACAAAATGCAGATACTAAAAAAGATTGTTGAAACTCTTTCAACATCAAATTATCTGTCAGTAGCCTGTTCAGTTTTATTGGTCTAATTCAGGGCGGGATCTTGGGTACCAAATACATTTGGAGATAAAACGGTCTGATCATGTTACTACATGTTTACTGTTTTTGTTGTTTAATTTTAGGTAAATGAAAACAGTTTTCAGAAGGAGAAAAAATTGCTCGAGCAGGAAATTGTACGTCTTAAACATCGATTGGACTCTTTTAAGGTATATATAAGCTTTAACTACAGCATAAACATCTTAATGTGTGTATTTATTTCATTCAACTTAGTGGAATTGATTCTTTTAGAAAATCTAAGTCAAAATCCAAAATTAAGTTTGATGGTATGAGAACTAAAAGGAAACTCACTCTAAATACAAGTACAATACAAATCGTCAAGAAACATTTTTTGTTTATGAATTCTAACTTTAAAATGGTGAGGTCAAAATTACATGATCCCTAGATAATGTTTTATTGCATCCTCAAATCTTTAGGTAGTCAAATAATTGATACAATGTCAGTGAGCGTTGTTATACATGGGTCTTTTATGTAAATAAATAAAGAGCAAATTAATGAAATTATACGAAGTTATTGAGTCACAAATAATGTTTGCTATTTTTAATTCCAATTCTATAAGCATTTTACTAATGTTGTGATATTACAAAGTTTCCAAGCAAAACTTCAAACATGTTTTCTCTTAATTTTAGAAGTGTGGAAGTTCGATTGGAAGTAATTCAACACTAAGTAGCCATGGGTAAATTGCGAAGTTTTTATAAAGACAGTAGGTTACTAATTAATCATATCAAAAATAGATACTATATTATTAACCGGAATAAAGCACAAATATTGTAATGGGCACTTATTGTGCGCCTTTAATAGCCGACCCATTCTTATTATTCTTTTTCATAATTTATCGATGTGTTAACTCATGCTTTTGTACTCACAAACTGAATATGTCGACTAAAATGGAAGTAAATGAGTGCCTACAGTTTGTTGGAAAACCTGGTCCTCTTATACTTCACATATTCTGACACTGAGAAACTCCGGCATGCTTTTAATATCAACTTCAGAGAAAATACTAACGATGTGGATTTCTCTGATAAGCAGACACATCATTAGAACATTTCTGAGTTAAGTTTTTTAATTGAAGAAGAATTCAGTTTATGACATAAGGAAATCAAAGTGATTTATGTTTATTTAGAATAACCTCTGTTCAGTGATAAGTTAGGTACCTCAGAGATTTGTTGTAATTGGAAAATTTCATCTGTACATGTGATAATATTTTTGTAACACATCTGTCTATTTCGAGTGAATATCTGATAGCTATCAGTGAACAGAGCGAAAATATTGTAGTATTTAATATAGATTTTGTTAATTAAAAGTTGTAACAGCTTTCTTATGCTTTGTCAAAAACCTGGATCACTGCAGTTGAATTGTGTTGTCCTCCAAAATACAACTGGATTCTAATTTTTTCGAATGATGTTGATATTATCCGATCTCCTGTCAACTTTCGTTTTGGATCCCTGCACTGGAATGGTATTTTCCTCCCTAGGATTACAGGGTAGTAGTTCTTTCGAAGGATGCTGATCTTCTCTTCTGACCAATGTATATTGTTTAAAGGACATCTTTTAAATGAATCGATTGTTTCGTCCAAAATTTCATTGTATGTTCTATTCAATAAAAAATAAGATTAGAAGGTGTTTTATAAATTTATATTTTGGTTAAAAAATTTTAAGAATTCCAATTACGGTACAAATGCTTTTAAGCATCCCAAAGTACCATCAGTTACACCACTGTTTTCTATTGCCAGCTGTATGGCAACGCACTTTTAAAAAAAATTAAGCACTTTAAAAAAAATTTTCAAAGTGCGGTAAAATTGGGTCAAAATCAACGCACTTTGAAATTTTTTTCAAAGTGCGTTAAATTTTGGACACACTCAACGCACTTTAAAAATTTTTTTTTCAAAGTGCGTTAAGAGTGTACATAAACATTTTTTACCATGGTGACATTTAACGCACTTGGAAAAAAATGTGTATAAAACAAAACATTCTAGACTTAGCTTTTAATAAATGGGAGAAACAATTTGTAATAATCATATCTTTCGGAAAGCTTTTTAATTTACATGCACTCAATTAACCTAATTGAAAACAAGGAGTAGACGAGTAGATGGTCTCTCAGTCCAACTTTTATTTTCTTATACATTGTACATAGCCGTCTTTAGCAAATTGAAAGTGGACCCCCTCGATCTCTCTCCCTTAGATAAGCCCCAATTTTCAATGCCTACATTATGTATATCTTTGCAAAACATTTTCGTTTCCGATGCCTATGCTACACCCAATATATAATTTTGAAAACTTTCAATTCACTTTAGTTTACATATCATGCATGTAAACTAGGGGAAAAACGTACAGTAAAACATTTAAGAGAGAGGGAGAGAATTTTCAAAGTATGGAAAAATCAAAATCACTCACTTTCACATCCTGAAGTGACCTCATCACCGAAGAGTTATCAAAGAGGTTCAATTAATTATTTATCATACCTAAGATTTGCAAGAATAGAGACCAAGCCATACACATTTTTTCAAAGTGCGTCAATATGGTCGATATTAACGCACTTTGAAAAGAATTTTTTTTTCAAAGTGCGTTAATTTGGTCCCAAATTTAACACACTTTGAAAAAAATTTTCAAAGTGCGTATTAACACAACTGACTTCATTGCAGCGTTATAATTATTACCAAGAAAAAACCAAGCGTAGCAAAAACACTGAACAATAATTACAGTTAATCACTTTTTATTCGCAAAAATATGATTCTCACGTATATTAGTATTCCTATGGATTATGTAAAGCAATCACCATAATTCGTGAAAATTGTCTCGCTCATAAAGAGGCACTGAATATCTCGCCAAAATAAGGGGTCGCGAAAATTATTTGTGATCTACAGTATTATGTTACATTTAGAATTTGCCATTAGAGGCATCCGTTTCATGAAATGCTAATGTCAGTTGAAATGATTTAGGGATCTGGACGAACAAGGCGGAAAGTGTGAATTTATTGCATAAGAGGCTAACTATCGTTGAAGTCCTGGCATACCATACAAACTAGAAAGGGATTCCTTAAGTCTTTGAATCATATTTGTGATATTATAATTACCCTTGACTAAATGAAAGAGTTTTTTTCAGAAAGATGCAATCGTCTAGTCATATAAGTGTATTTTCAGGGTAAAGAATATCCTTGCTCCATGTCTTTACCTCCAAAATGTGAGTTTTATTCATAAAAAATCATTCAGAAAAAAATAACAATGAATTGTTTTAGCCAAAATTTTATTGAAACGCCTTAATTAAATCAATAATCAGAATCCTTTTAAAACTTACCCACAGAAAGACTCTTCGGACACATTTTTATTATTTGCTGTGAAATCCTGTCCAGGGAATCCCATTAGGTTAAACAATGTCTCAGTATAGTTACCAAGCTTCTTGTTCAAGCTGTTCATACACTGTCGCAAGTTCTTTAGGACTACAATGAAGAATGTTGATTTTTTTTCTGAAATGTTAACCTATAAAAGAGAAAAGTTATAAATTTCGAACAAATACTAATGTTCGTGTAATTTGATCAAATACGTACGTGGGTATATAGGATTGATGCAAAGACTTGTTTCTTTTGTCTTGTACATTGAGATGAATGTTGTTTGGAGGCCACATCCTGAGGCGTTATAAATATCCAACTCATCTGCACAATCAACGAGTTCCTGGACATACCTGTAAACACAGTGGATTAATATCAAAGGGCTAAAAATGGACAATTTGCACGTTAGTTAATAAAATATGTTTTTTGCAATATTATCATAATAATAAAAAGGTTCATTTTTTGGAAATATAAAAGTTTGTTGTTTGGGATATTTTGTTTTATAAAAAAGTTCATTTTTCGGAAATATAAAAGTTTGTTGTTTGGGATATTTTGTTTATTTTAGAACTTGTTTTGGGGGGTTTTATATTATTTGTCTGGTTACTGGATCTGGTTGTAAACTCCCGTGATCGTTCTTCGCTTTTCCGCATGTGAGAGGTTTTAAGACCAAGGGAAAACCATTCCTCCAATTCCCTGGTCCTGACCAGACAAAGTTCATCAGATTCTCAATGTCCCAGTTTGCATCTTATTTCCCTCAGATTTATTTATTCTACTCTCTTTCTGCATGTCCAGCGCATTACAGATTATGGGGAGTATAAATGCAACCAGAAAGAGACAAAATCCAGCTTTCCACTGCCGAATTGTCTCACTGAGCTACAATGTACATTTATACCCCCGTGTGTGCCCTGCATAATTTAGTATTTCTTTTAAAATTGCAATAATTATTTTTAATCTGAATTTGAATTTGTAATTACTTTTATTCTGACCATCAGTACTTTTTGATTTAATGCACTTTTAAAATAATTACCAATCTTTTGCATAATCTTGAAATATTATTTTCTGTCGATAATTTATTCAAACACCTGAACTCTGATCACCCCCAATCTCCTTGGTTACTTCTTCCTCCTGACAAAATACATCTTCCGATAAACAAGTAAACAACCGCATTCTAATGAATGATATATTCTGGGAATCGTTCAGGTGAAAAGGTCACCCTAGTGGTTCAGACACATCTGTTATATCTCTAATAAGCTGAATAGTGCGGATTCAAAGAAATACATTATGTACAATCTTATTTTAGTGCAATTTTTGTTATGATAATATGCCCAAGTTTACATGAGAACCTTTCTGAATTGCTTACTTGCAAAAATCGGTGAAGAAATTTTCTCCAAGGTACATATTTCCTTCTTGGTCAGTAAAATTTGGTGGATCAGAGAAACAGGCACCCAAGACAGGACAACCGTCCTCAATGTGTGTATCGTTTATGTACTCGTATGTAGCATTTAAAATTTCAAAGTCATCAAGTTTTTCTTCATAGATGTCGATGTCATCTCGCCTCATCAAAACATTACCTACATGTTCAAAAGATAAACAAATGAAAGAAAAAATATCAATTTGAACTTGGAATTTTCAAAGAAGGATTGAAATCTCAAAGATAAATGTTTAATTCTTTGTAAATATTAAATATTGATATTAAACTTATTATAACATTATATGCATAATATACTTTTTTAAAAAAGCTTAGGTAACTTGCATGTATGGCACGCCAAATTCACATGTGTTATTTGATTGCTGCAGTTTAATTTTATATACCAGATCCCGGTGCAACAGGAATTAAAAACAAACCAAAACATTAGGCCTACCCTCGTTCAATAGGCCTTTCCAATAAAAAAAAAAGCAGAGAAGCTGAGAACCTGTATCAAGCCCATCTTTCATTTTCGACAAATATAACTTTACCATAGATAATGTTAGATCCACTTGATTCTGTTATTAAGTCAACAAATATTTCCAAATAAAGTTATTACATCTATCCGTATAAAAAGAAGATGAGAATCTTACAAACTTACGGAGAGAATATGGAGTTGAAAACATTCTGCTCCTAATCCGCATGATGACGTAATTTGTGACGTACGGCCTTCCATAAAAAAAAACTAGCTTTGGTTCCATAAAAGAAATTTATATCACTTAGTCATCAGCGATCGTCTTTGAAGCGGAGATGCATTTTCAAGATTAAAATTTGAACGACGAAAATTATAAAAATTAAGGTATTTCCCGATTCTTGGATGAATACGAAACAATAGCCAGGTTCCATTTGCACTTCCTGTTACAGAAAAAAAAAACCGAGTCAGCGAGAGCTCCTTTCTATGGTTTGTTCCAGACTTTCCTTTTGGCTGATTGTGATATAATTCCTTAAAACAATGGTAAATATTTATGCTTTATTTATTGTTTGTCATATTTTGTGTTTATAATGCACATTTTTATTGATAAATCAACTTGCAACGAAATCTTTCAGAGTAAATTCGGATTTCGTTCTCATTTCAGGTTCTGCGTAACGCAGCCAGGTGAATCGAATGGTCTTTTTATGCTTAGTGACATTTATTTGAAGGTTTACTAAATTTTGGGTAAGTAATTTAAAAGTTATTTTTATTTTAACTAACTGTCAATACAAGTCTCTACACATGTGTCATGGTTTACTAAATTTTGGGTAAGTAATTAAAAGTTTTTTATCTTAACTAACTGTCAATACAAGTGTCTACACATGTGTCACAACAAAATACACAGACTGTGTGTTTTGTTCTGACACATATGTAGAGACTTGTAACCACAGCTTCAATAGACCAAGTGTGTCCTACAAAATAATTTAGACATAGGATGATAGGTCCAACAAAAGGTTCCATCTTCTAGGGGATTAATTTGAGGTCCATGCAAAAAATGTAACTACTGTATTTGATTTATATTCACAATTGAGGTACTTTTCTAATTTTCTATCCAGATTAAAAGTAGCTGCAGATCTGTAGCTCTCCTAAAAAAATATATTGATAGACCAGAGAGCTACAGTGTGTGACCCATTGAAAAAACTGTATATTTATTGCGCACAAAAAAGTGCGCTGGGTTCTTAATTAATTCTTCCAAATTCTTCCCTCAATTGCAAATAAGGAAAGACTTCAAAAAAATCCTTTATCTTCTATCAAGTACTCTAGTAGTTGACATCCGAACGAAGCATATTGGACCGAATTATCTTTGAAACCAAAATGGCAGTATAAATAAGCGAAATGTTCGATGATTGCAATATCAGGGTCAGGAGGACTATTAACAACAATTATGAGGAATGTTTGCTTGTGGAAACATCGAAAGAATATGTTAGGAACACATGTTTAGTAATATTTTGAGATTACAGTTTTAAAAACATGGAGAAATGAATTGAGAACCAAGCGCACTTTTTTGTGCGCAATAAATATACAGTTTTTCAATGGGTTGCACTGTAGCTCTCCAGTCTATCAATATATTTTTTTCGGAGAGCTACAGATCTGCAGCTAGATTAAAAGATCAGTCTTTTCAGTATTGTACTGTTGTGTGTAATTTATTAGAAATTCATCAATGACATGTTTATTGTCAACCAATTGGAATATCACAAGTAAAATGAAACATTTTATCTCATTTCGTTCAATAGCAGCCTGCTATCAGGATATATAGAGTAGGTCAATAAGACACTGTAGGTGTTGAAGTCTATTATGCAGTTTGCAGCTAGATTAAAAGATCAGTCTTTTCAGTATTGTACTGTTGTGTGTAATTTATTAGAAATTCATCAATGACATGTTTATTGTCAACCAATTGGAATATCACAATTAAAATGAAACATTTTATCTCATTTCGTTCAATAGCAGCCTGCTATCAGGTTATATAGAGTAGGTCAATAAGACACTGTATGTGTTGAAGTCTATTATGCAGTTATCGTAGGAATGGAAATTACCATAATGATTGTTAATTGACAATACGTCGTCGATATATCGGAATGTCGAGTTGAAGGCCACAGAAAGTGTTTTCTTCTTTTTACGCATGAGGTTTTGCACAAATTTTGCTTTATATGAATATAAAAATAGGTCTGCATATAACGGAGCGCTATTGGTACTCATGTGAATTCCAATAGATTGTTCGAATAACTGGTCTCCAAAAACCACATAGATATTGTCAATCAGAAACTCAAGCTTTTCTTTGATGTCAACTTCAGAGTTCTTGTGTTTGTGCAATCAGAATGTGTTTTTACAAAATTTTGCAAATGACCAGGTAAGAAAATTTACGAGTTCCATTTTTATTGAAAAAGCAGCTGTCAATGATATCAAAAAGCCTGGACTTTAATTCATCGTGGGGAATGGTTGTGTATAAAGTTGAAAAGTCGTAAGTTTTTAAGCTGTTGATTTTGGTAAAATCTTGTGATTTCAAACTGTCCAAAAGTTCTTTGGAATTATTACGGTAAAACGTTCCTCTTTTATGACCACCTTTACGTATTTGTGTTTTATTCTGACGCATTAACTTGATTAAAGGCAACATTTATAAATGCAGTTTTGGTCTGATAGGGCTTGCAGATACTTGGGAAAGGACTGATTATGAAAAGAAATTAGACTAGTCACTCATTTAGAAAATTAAATGAAATCAAGAATCGGAAGCAATTTTGAGTGTGATCATCTCTGATGGATGATAATTGATGCTAGTTTGGTCTTGCTATGGCTTAGAGTTACACTGAAATAGAATGGCTAAAAATATAACCTCATCTTTGAATGCTGCATTTTACCTACATAAATTTACCATGTAAATCACTAGTATTTTGAATGACCTCATCATATTCTTGTAGTGTGACGTACTTTTAAAAACACCGAACCTAACCTAATAATGGTTGTGCTGGGTAATTTCATATGGGTGCCCCTTGTGACAAAATTTTATTTTCAATTTTGGTACAAACACTTAAGACCTCTTGATCCTGTAGTTGAAATACTTTTGTAATAAATTAATGGTACCCATTCCTTCAGAATTATTGATCCTTAGACTTTCTTCATTTTTCCATGTGATAAAACATTTCTTGGGAATTACCAAGTTGACCTCCTGACCTTTGAGTTTAACCTACCTTTGAAAAACTTAAAACCTTGACCACAATTTCTGAATAGTTGAAGCTTAAGTTATCAGATTTTGTTTGTGTATTTTGTTGTGAGGTGTGTTATATTTGTATTGTTTCATCATGTCTATTATTAGTTAAAAGATTTTTTTCACTCTTTGTTAAACTTTGAATTTGTAAAATAAAATCCCATCCAAAGTTTGAAGTAAATTCATAAATAATCAAATTAACCCCCCCCCCAATAAACGATTTTTATGCACCCGGATCGATAGATCCGAGGCATTATTCTGTTTTTGTCCTGTCTGTTTGTCTGTTTATCTGTCTGTTGTCAACATTAACCTTTGACATAACTTTTGAACCATGAGAGATAGAGACTTCATATTTGGTATGCTAATTAAATGACACCAAGATCAATGACCCTGTGACCTTGACTGTGACCTATATGCTAAAAATTGTTTTTTTGAACTTTGTTGCTGCCACGCGCATAGTGTGTCACAAACACATCTTGTTTTAGATAAAATTTATAAACTTTTCAAACTAAAGATAATTACGTAGAAAGAAGTCTCTGAATTCTGTGGTGTTGGATATTGCCTGCAGGACACTGTTCATGAAGCAGGTATTTCCCAGATTATCCAGTCCCGTCATTCCTGGCCGCACACACTGCTCCATTAGGTTCTTGTTCATAGGTGAGACTTTACAAGTAGGCTTCTACAATGGACAGGGAAAACTTGAAATACCATAATGTATGCATGCTATCATCTATAGCTACAGACATAAGGTTTTGTGCTTAGAAGTAAACATGTCATATTACACACAAATGAAACCACATGTATATATTTCTTATTTTTAATATTTAATAGCACAATGACATAATAAGTTTCTTTTCAAACTTTTATTTGCAAGTGTTAAAATTAAAGAATCTAATAAAACCAAAAACATTTGTTTTACATGGAAAATTTCCACTTAAACAAGACTCTGTATAAAAAATATGCTTATTCAACTTAACTTTTTACATGTACCTCCTTTCAATTATTCAAATTCGTCTCTGTATGAAAGGTCTAGCTCAGTTATAGTCTCACCTGGACATAAGTATCTTTACTGACACCAGTGGCTCCCATTTCTGATGACTTGTTATCCACCTCCATATCTGACTTCTTGGACACGCCCACTTCTGCGAGTTCGTCAAATGACACCTGACCTGTGATGGGAGACTCATCCTTGGAGGTGGATGTGGAGGGGGGTTTATTTTTACCTGTAGAAATCCATCCATCAGATCTCACCGTGGTAGAATCAGTGGTAGCTGTGGCTAAAATTTATAGCAAAATATCATCGAAATGTATCTTCAGCTGAATAAAAAATATTCATATTCATGTATGCATAGACACAAAGAAATTCCAATGAAATCATAATATTTGTATTATTCTTAATTTATGAAACTTCCCTATATTATTTTTTTTTTTAAGAATTGAAAAAAAACAACAACTTTATTTTGCTTGATTTAGTGGTTGTTGCTAACCTTTGTGTTGACTTGGCTCCAGTGAACTCCATCGTTCCTGCTTGATTTTAAACATTTTCACCTCTAACATAGTTCCTGTCACCCGATGTACACACTTGTCTGGTATAATCTCTCCTCTGTTCAGAAAGATTGTAAAATTGTATATAGTTATACAATGTAATGTAAATATGCAAAGTCTAAAAAGAGCAAGGTCCACTAAGGCCCTGCAAATTTCTGGAAAAAAAATCATTATTTGACAGTTTCAGTTGAAAGTGCTTTTAACATCACCTGGGCCCTTGACAATTGCAGGTTAATGTAACTATTCAATAAATACAACTTCAGCTTTTTGGTCTGACAAGTGCTGATGTATGAATATTTCATGTATATGAATACATGTATGTTATAAAAATATTTTTATATTGCTATTTACCAATTTTTTAAAACTTAAAATTAATGCCCTGTTCAATCTAATTTCATAAAATATTCTTTGTTAATATCATCTTTAGAATTCATCACTCAGAGTAACTACCATCACAGTAACAGAAAAATTTCTACTTACTTCAAGTTGACTTTCCAAACAAAAGTTGTTTCATCAGTTGTCCCTGGGTGTAACTGTAAAAATTTCTGATCTCTGAAAAACAAGACAGAGGTGCATGTAGTAGGGCTGGCACACTAAGCTCCCAGATTTGACTTGCATGGAATTTTATTATTGCATGTATAGAAATTTACTTCCGCACAAAATCTGAGCAGAAATTTTCTCTGAATTCATTTACAGCTTTTTGTAAGTAAAATTCCAGGAAAGGACTCAATCTTTTAAAGTAAAGAATAATGCATTTATTCATAAACTTGATAAAGTGTTCATTATATTTAAACAGAAATGGTGTAGTTTAAAATATGATCCCACCTATGATGATTTGGAGGTCCGTGTTTGCCCAGCTCCTATTTTATATTGTTTTATGGACTTTAATATTGAATACTGATCGTTGTCTCCATATCCTTTCTTACCGTAATAATCATAAATGGGATTTTCTGGCAGGAGAAATCATAGGGTTTCGTGGTGACTCAATTTTCGTAGAATTCGAGGTACACATCCTCCTTGAATTACATCCACCACAAATTACGGTCACGAAGTCATATTTGCTAACTCTAGGTTAAACAGATTACACAAGATAACCTCCCCACGAACCTGTAAAATTGAAGCAATTAATGCACGAAAATTGTCCCATAATCTTAATGACTGATTCTACAGTAAGTCTAGATATACTTTGCAATCATGAAAATATTAATGACTCAAATTGTTAAAATGTCATATCATGTGGTTACTTTAAACTTGTAATAATTCCAATCTCATTAGCATATTCGATAATCAAGCCTTCTGATTGGTTTATAAGCCACAGACACAAATGTTTACACTTCGATAAAAAATCGAAAGCCGGAACTACTTTTTTGACATATATCTAATGTAAACAATATGGCCGACAATATGTTGTCGTAATTTGTTGGTGGAAATGCATTGTTGATAATAAAGTATTTAAGTGTAAGTATTTTGACTAAAACAATTTTAAATACGAAAGTTTTAACTTTTTTGATCATGGTTAAATTAAATATTAAATCTAGTATATCTGTAAATACAACGTCTGCTTGGAATACTCATCAAGGGGGCTAACGTACGTTAGGCTTTGGCACTGGCAGTATGGAATCTTCAGATAGTGAAGAAACATTTGAAAGGCCTCTTGTAAACTTTCAATCATCTATGCCACCGGAAATAACTGATAACTCGGAGGTTTTAACACTTCTGGAAGTCCTAAAAGAAGATGTAGAGGGTTTTGATGACATGCTTCTGGAGGCATTACAGCAGCAGAACCAGACAGAAGAGCACTGTGAATCAAATGTCACAATGGCAGAACCAGAACCCATTCAAAATCCTGTTTCATATAAAGAGACCCCAAATGAAGAGAAATCTAGATTTAAATGCCTTTCAGAAAAGGATTTGCTAGAAATTGAGAGAAACCAGTACTCTGATGCCACTAAATGGAACATAAAATGGGGGATTGGTGTCTTTAATGGTAATTCTTACTTTGATACTTCTTAATAATCACTGTTATGTTCATTCAGCAGCAATATCACATGTCTACCCACAGCAATGGTCAGTTTTGACATTTTGAATAACAATCAAAACATGATCATGCCAAAAATAGGATATGATTATAGAATGAATCAATAACCTGTAAATAATTTTGAAAATAAAACAAAATTAATAAAAACCTGTGTAAAAGTGCTAATTTAAAAATGTGAGAATAAAAAATAGATAAAATAAAATTGTAATATTTTTAAACAAACATCTGAACATGCATGAACAAAATACTAAAAATACTTCAAGTATCTGGGTATCAAAGGAATCTAAAATTATAATTTTTCAGCTTTGTGTCTGGAGCGACTAAATGAAACACATGACCTAGAAGTTGTTGATGCAAGCACCCTGAATGAAAGTTTAAGAAAGTTTTACGCAGAGGCCCAGCCAAAAAATCTCATAAATCGATCAAAAGCAATAACCGAGGAACATGCACAAGAATATCACAAAAATTCAATGAAAAATGTGCGAGCTGCAATATAGGCACTTAAAAGACATAGGAAGAGAAATTGACATTGTTAGAGACAAGGAGTTCAAAACTGCTAATGCGATGCTCACTTCAAAACTAAAATTTAACCTGCGTCAAGGCCTGTCAAGATCGACCAAGCATCATCCCATCATACCAAATGAAGATCTTGCAAAAATCAACCAGTATATCTCTAATGATAACCCTGTTGCCCTCAGATTTTGCATCTGGTATTTACTGGCAATCCATTTCGTAAGCAGAGGCTGCGAGTTTCATCACCAGCTAACTATGTACATATTTGGCCCAGTCCAGATTCTTTATTCTCTGTACACTGGATGAATTGAAAGTTATATATTGAGCATTTCTACATTAGAACAAGGCCACTCTGTTTAGAATTCTTTTGTGTTGGCCATTTTTATGCCCCCGTAAACGAAGTTTCGGGGGTATATAGTTTTTTTCGTGTCCGTGTGTCTGTCTGTCTGTCTCTCTGTCTGTCTGTCTGTCTCTCTGTTTGTCTGCAAAAACTTTAATCTTGCCCATAACTTTTGATTTAGTGGAGCTATGACTTTCATCTTTTCACAAATTGAGTCATTAGTATTTTCATAATTGCTGAGTATATATAGACATACTGAGCAATCATTAAATTTTAGGGGACAATTTTCGTGCAATAATTGCTTCAATTTTACGGGTTCGTGGGGAGGTTATTTTGTATAATCTGTTTAACCTAGAGTTTTAAAATGCAGCTATGGTCTGATAGGGCTTGCAGATACTTGGCTGCATTTTAAAATGTTGCCTTTAATCAAGTTAAATCGTCAGTATAAAACATAAACACGTAAAGGTGTCCAGAAGTGAGTAACAATTTGCCGTAATAATCATAAATAGGATTTACTGGCAGGAGAAATCAATGGGTTTCGTGGTGACTCAATTTTCGTAGAATTCGTATGCAACATACAATTCATTGAAGATGAAAATATTGTGTTTAGGATCAATGCTCTGTTATTTTTAGAAACATTTCTTGTAGAAATCACGTGGAAACGTATTTTATATTCGTCTTTAAAAAAAACCAGGTCTCTCAACGAGAAGAAACTTACAAATGTACAAACGTAAAAGTTCCCAAGAATAACTTACACTTTGATCTACATACAATATTGAAACTCTTGAAGGAAAAAAAGAATTGGAAGATATCAAGAAAAGTATTAATTAGGGCTGGTGAATACTAAGTACTTAAAGTAAAGGATAAAGAGGATAAAAGGGGGAAAACCGACAACACATTTCTGTAGCCTTGAAAAGTTTCTTTAGTAAAATTATTCAAAAAATTGAATTCAAAAATTGAGAGGCTGTTTATCATCTTTCTAAAAAACAGCCAAAAAATATTATGAAAATTTGGTAAGAAATGTAGATGATGTGATTGGAAATGTTTATCTGCAGAAGGAAATGGATTTTTTTTTATAAATATTACAAGCCTTCCAATGAAGAATCAAAGTCCTTTGAAGGTAAAATTACGTTGAAGGAAGCAGCAGAAACACTTTTAATGAAAAAATCAAATAAACCACCTGGTTCTTTATAATGGCTTTTAGAATTTTTTACAAGTCTTAAAGGTCTTCTTGAAATGTACAGTGTTTTCGCTGTCTGGTTGATAATTGTGAGTATGAACATGGTATTTTAAGTAAAACTCAATAACATATGGGATCATTACCAGCCTACCAATAAACCTAAACATTTTTTTTTATTGGAGACTTATCTCTTTTAAACACAGTATATAAATAGCATCTGGTTCAATTGCAAATAGTATTCAAAGGTTTCTAAATAAAATTATTCATTCAGATCAAACTGGCTTTATACAAGGTAGAAATATAGCCGAAAATATAAGACTTATATATTAAATCGTAATATTATGCAATATACGGAAGAAGACATCCAAGGTCTTCTTCTTAATTGAGGGCATTAAAAAGGCATTTAATTCCGTTTTATTGCCTTTTATTTAATAATCTCTCAATATCTTTTATTTTGGTAAGTCTATAAAGAAACGGGTTTGTTAATATTACATCAGCAGTAATTAAGAAATTTATCGGAAACATTCTCTTTGCATTAGGGATGTCGCCAGGGAAACCCACTATTACCATACTTATTCTAAGTAGTGAAGTTTGGGTACCTTAAAAAATTGCAAAAATGTCATCCTTACGTACATAAGTAAATTATAATAAGATACATGTTATATGGATAGAAGCAAAAAATACTATGATGAAGTTTTTAAGATGTAGAAACTATTTAAATAAATGGCGCTATTGCCGGGTTATCGTACCGGGTATAATGTATATTTTATTTTGAATATTCAACTAAATTACATTTCTCTAACTATGGTTGTTTTATGTTCCTTAAAAATTCTTTTCAAATAACCCTCGAACTAAAAATACCAGGAATTTCGGTTCAAAGTTAGAAAATAGTAAAAAGAATTAAGAATAAGACATTGCAAACGTATGAATCTTACACCACCCCTTTCCACACTGTTTTGTTTGCTGTAGACCTGCAACAAGTCTTCTGCATGTTTGCAGCAAATAAAATTGCTTTAAGGACAGATAATACAAACAATTTTTTCTTTGGAGGAGACTTAATACCATGTCACAAGTTTAATTCTTAGAATTTTTTCTCCTTGGACTTGGAAAATGAAAAAGACTAATAATAAAAACAAATATAGACAAATCACACACAGTAAAGGTTTTAATGTGAAAATAAATTTCAGAATATGTTACCTTGGTGGTAATAGTGTAATATAAAGTCTTGAAAAATATACTAAGCCAGGTGAATTTCATAAGGAAAACCAAAATGATAAACGTTAGTCTATGCTGATTTTTTGTCATTTTGTTTTTCCTCATTAAATTCACCTGGCTTGGTATATTTTTCTAAGTTTATATTACACTTTTTCCACCAAGGTAACATATTCTGTCCGTAACTTTGTCTGTAAACCATTACTGAGTGTGATTTGTCTTATTTTGTTTTTTGTATTTTTCAAGTCAATTTTCCAGTTCTTATGAGAAAAAATTCTAAGAATTATCCACTTTTCGAAACTTGTGAGATGATATTTAGTCTTCTCCAAAGAAAAAAGTTGTTTTTATCATCAGTCTTTAAGAATGGAAAAATAATTTCCATGTTCGCTCTAGCTAGCTGCGATCTTGCAACAAACATTGCAGCAAATTCAAAGGAACTCGACATGTTTACAAGAACATTGCAAGAAACCTACACGCCAATCTGTTGTTCACAGCAATTGGCAGGAAACATTTCACAAATTGAAAATGAATGTTCGCAGAAAGTTTGCAAAAACAGTAAACAAGTCAAATCAGCCAATGAAATATGCAGATTGTACTAGGGTCAATACAGAATTCACCATTTTGAAATATTTGAATTGAAGTTGTAGATGTTTCAGAATTTGGTTAGGAATATACATGTTTTCCATTTGAATAAAGAAAGCTTAATTCTGAATATATGTGTACACTGGCATGAACAACATCTTATTAGTAAGATCTGATTTTGTTTTATTAGCCCCCTACTGGTGAAACCGGAGGGGACTATAGATTTCCTCTGCGTCTGTCTGTCCCCGTCTGTCTGTCAGTCTGTCCCACTTGGTTTTCCGCACTTTTTCTAAACGCTTGCAGATATGAGCTGAATTTTGGTATGTGAGTGTATCTTGATGAGTTACAGATCAAGTTTGAATTTCACATCGCTTCATTGATATTTGACAGAGCAACCTCAAAATCAAGCAGTTTTACCTTGGACATAACTTTAGAATATTATCAAATGACATCCTGAAGAAAAACTCAGTTTCAAAAAGGGGAACCCGGTAGGGGACATGTATTGTTTATGCAATACTCTCAGAATGCTTGTTTAAATATGATACAATTATCTCTTAAAGCATGTTTAAGTACTGTTTAATTATAAACATGTTTTTCAATGAATAGGTAAGCGTAAAGAAGGTCATGTGCAACTTATAGGTTTTGGGTTTTCTGTACATGTCAGATTGTGAATTTTCTCTATACTAAGTAATTAACGGATTAAGGTCGATCGGAAGGCTTTCTACGAAATTACTGCTTATACGCAGGAATGATCCCCAAACAATAACTGAATTGTTCGACGCAAGTCAGCAGCAATGTTTGCAACAACTTCAGTTGCATGGTAAAATGCTTGCAAACACTAAGACTTTGTAAAGGCTGTCATTTCTTTAGCTTTATTGCAGGAAGTTTGCAGCAATGTCTGCAGCAACTGCAGACTTGCAGCAATTTAATTGTTTAATTGTTGTATATTTATTGCGCACAAAAAAGTGCACTCGGTTGTTGATTAATTCCTCCAAATTCTTACCTAAATTGCATAAAATGGAAGATTTTAGAAAAATCCTCTTTCCTCCATCAAGTACTTTCGTTGTTGACATCTGAACGAAGCATACTGGACCGAATTATCTTTGAAACCAAAATGGCAGTATAAATAAGCGAACTGTTCGATGATTACAATATCAGTGCCAGAAGGACTATAATTAACGACAATTATGAGGGATGTTTTGTTATGGAAAGAGTAAAAAAATATGTTAAGAACACACGGTTAGTAATATTTTAAGATTACCATGATTACAGTTTAAAAACATGGAGAGATAAACCGAGAATCGAGCGCACTTTTTTGTGCGCAATAAATATACAGTTTTTTCGATGGGTGGCACTGTAGCTCTCCGGTCTATCAATATTTTTTCGGAGAGCTACAGAAATGCAGCTAGGTATTTGTATGGATGAAAACAGTTATATCAAGTCTGCATAGTAGTGTCCATTCGTATCTGAATCAAGCAAGTTTGGATTATATTAAGATTGGAGGCGTACAAGGCGAGGACAATCCCCCGCTCTGAGAAAAGACATTTCTTAATCCTAAAAGTTATATTTTTCAAAATTATATTGTTTATATCATCTTTTACACATTTAATTCTGTATTTCATTGTTTTAATATTTTGTTAATAATTTATATTTCACTCCTGATTTTAAGATATGTGAAAACAAAAAATAAAAAAGATTCACATATGATTCGAACTTACTCCATTGCGCAGGGTTTGGTCCAAGACCGACCGCTTTAACCATTGCGCTACGAAGAATATGCACGATCGACGCCTGTCAGTGTGATTTAATTGAACGGGTTTGTTGAAGCGCACATTTTTTCAGAAATTTTCGATTTTCATATAGAATGGGTTTCAGATTCCATTTTTTGGATGAATGAAATAGATTTCACATTTACGTTTTCATCATTTAGACGTTAACGAAAAATGGTGACTTGACCAATTCATGTTCAAAATTCATTTTTTATAGCTCTAGTAAACCCATTTTCCACTAATTATGCTTAACTGTCAACTTTGAGATAAAGATTATCAAATGATAAGTCTTTAAGTAAAATAAATGATAAAATGTTGAGAAGATGAATTTATTGAGAACATGAATTTAGAAAAATATATCTTTTCTGTGAATTTTGAAAATTGAGACTTTTTGTCTCAGAGTGGGGGATTGTCCACTCCTTATACGCCCTCTTTCTTTAGCATAGGGGGTTATATATTAAGTATAGAGCTTACTTGGAATGAGAGCTGCTCCAAAATCTTAAACCTATCAGATCATAAAAAAACAAAAACCTGGTCTTTCTTAATTTTGGCTGAAATTGCAGCATCTGAAACCTTGACTGGTACAGTGAAACATACAAGAACAATCACTCATATACGCAGGTATCTCAAATTAATAAAGGGCAAGAAATGATTGAGATTAAATCTATTCCAAAGACTTTAATCTGGGGCCCAATGCTATTACATTAGCTACTTCAACATTGTTGAGGTGATAAAAAAAAATGGAGAAAAAAAAGCAACAATATATACATTTATAAAATTTAATCACAATTGTGTACCTTCTTATTCTTAATGACATCTGAAAAAATATAAAAAGTTAGCTATCACAATATTCTCTGAAATAATTTTAACTCAACCCTACTTCTGAAAAATGTAACTGGTGTTAGCAGTTTTTATCAAGGTACCTGTGTACATTTTAGAAATATTTTTCTTAAAGCTCAAATACTTCAAATACTGAACATCAAAGCAAATACAAGTTACAAAACATATGCTTGTAGTACTGCCTGCATTTAAATCTAAATTGTACATGGACACAGTATTCATAACACAAAAACAATACTTTCAAGTTATTACCGTACATACTCACCTATAAGTCGTTTTTTTTTTAGGAGTTAATCTCTGGTCCAATATTTTTTGTCTGAATTATAGGCGAGCTATAAAAAGAATGGTATTAGATCGGGTCGCTCCCTCTGATATATAAGCTTATTAAATACAACCGACTTAGAGGCGGACTGATTATAGGTGAGTATATACGGTAAGTAAAAAGAAAAAACATGAAGGAAAGAAAGTACTATGATAACGAGCATTTATCTCAATGCAATAAGAATACAAGGAGTTCCTATTTGATGTCTATTGATAGTACTGGTAACCTTCTGACTGTGACCTTTGTGACTGACCCCCAGAACTTCTTTGTGGAGGGGGACCAGTCCATGGCCCCCTTGGATTTTGACCTCCAGGGGCACTCTGACTGTAACTGTCATTGAAATGACCTTGAGGACTTCCAAATCTGGGTGGCTGACCACCTTGAATTGGCATCCTGGGGCCAGACAACAGTGGAGGGGGAGGGGTTGCAAGATTGGGGGTATGTACACTGATTGGTGGTGGATGGGAAATGGGAACACTAACTCCTGATGACACAGGCAACTGAGTCCTCAACGGAGGGGAAGTAAAAGGAGGAGGGCCAGAGGGAGGAAAACCAGCAATAGATGTTGGCTGGGGACCCTGATGCATGGATGGAAATGCTTGAGCAATACCACCAGGTGGGGGCAATGATGTGGAAAAGGTTGATGGAGGCAAAGAGCCATATCCAGCTGCTAGGTCTCTCCGTCTGTAGTCCGAGTCATCCTGTAGTGGTACAGTGATAAGGTTAGTCTTCCTTCCAGGTGCTAGTGCTGACATAGAGGCAAGTTGGTAACTATCAGCTTGTTGTCCAGGTATGATTGACTGAGCTGGGGGCTGTCCCTGTGATAGGGGCAGTCTAGGAGGAGGGCCCTGCATCATGGCCTGAGTGGGCAGGGCCTGGGCTGGGGGTGGAATCTGACCCAGTATGGACTGTTGAAACATGGCGTCACTCGGGCGAGAGTGGGGGAGGTTCAGATGACCATCTCCACTGGCATGTCGTCCGGCTGCTGTTGTGTACTGCTCTATGATAGGTGTAGAGTGCTGTGATTTGGAGCTTACTTTGGAGGTTGTGTACTGTTCTACCACAGGTTTACCTCCCCCTGCTGTCTGGCTGGTAGAAGAGGAGGACTTTGCAGAGTCGGTCCTCATGTGTCTGTGGTAGATGTGGGCTTGGAGGTCCCTGTGTGACAGATAAGTACGTCTACATCCTCCATCCCCATGCTTAGGCCCCCCGTAGCTACAGACAAACACGGTCCCAAGAGCTGACTGTTCTATGCGCTGGACATTTTCCTCACACCTACAATTCATGCAGAATATTATCAGATATAAGTACAATCCAGACCTGATTATTCCTATTAATATCCATTCAAGATTTCCTGCACAAAGTAGGACAATAACTAGAAAACTGACCAGTCAGCAAGGGCCCCGCCATGGGGTAGAATTATAAAGGTGCAGCTTATGGAATGATTAAAAAATATATGACGAATAAGAAACAGCAACTGTATTCTTAAAATTTCAAGATTATTCCTGAATATCCAAAAACCTGTAAATAATATCCTTGTATTTATATAAGGCAGTAAAGACCAACTCAACACTGAATGTATATCTAAACAATAATGAAGCTTGTGTTATATAAAATGCCAGCCTTCAATGAAATTGCAAATACATATCATAAAGGCTTGATCTTAACTTCAAAACAAACAGCAGTAGCAGACAAAGGTTTTCATTAATCTTAAAGTGACAGATAAAGATAAGCTTTCTAAATTTTCTGCAGCAGACTAGATAATTAATCCCAAGGGATTAATTGTACTTCTCTCTCATCATTTTCTTCTTAATTTATAATAAGAACTTTTTCAGTAATGAAAGAATGAGGTTTTTATCCTACTACCTCAAAAATTAATAATATTCTTGAATTTACATGAAGCAAAAAAATAAATAAATAGATAAAAATTAATAAAATATATCTTCTTTAATCTATTTCATGATTTTAGAATTCAATGAAATCAGAACTCATTGTGTAAGGTTTTTCAACAAAAATAAAGTAAAAACATTTATACTTCAATCCACATTTCAATCTCAGAGTGTTCATAGCATTCCAAATGGATTTAACTTCAAAACAAACTTCATTTGCAGACAGAGGTGGTAATTAATCTCAATGTGACAGATAAAGATAATGCTTTGGATTTTCTTCAGGAGGGAAGCTAATTAATCCCAAGGGACTTATTCATTGCAGTATTCAGATTACAATGGAACATTTTCAGAAGTTATCTCTCTTTGACAATTCATTCCTATATATAAAGTTAAGGAATCTACCCCACCACCCCAGCTCCAAACCAGAGGACATAGAGAAACAAACTTAGCATCAAAATATGTCTTTTTGCATACAGAACTACCATACCAAATTTGAACTTAATTGGGCTACCATTAAAAAAGTTATTAGGAAAAAACAGAAAATTTGTGGACGGAAGAATGACAGACGGACAGACAGACAGACAGACAGACAGAGTGATTACTATAGGGCACCCGCAAATCCTTGCGGGGCCCTAATAACAATTAATTCATAAATTTTAAATTGAAAGTAATGCTGAAGACTGTTATAATGAAACGTTCATTAGACACCTGGATTTAGAAATAAAAATAGAAACTTACTCCATAAGTATTTAAGTATACTAGACAAAATCAACCTTACCTAGGACACACTTTTTCTGTCTTTCTTGCACAGTCAAAGCAGAATACATGTTTGCACGGAATCTAAAGAGAGGAAAAATTGTAGACTGATGATGGCATTCATATAACATGTATAATTATCAACTTCGATAATGAAATGTTGATATTTTATCACAGAGTTCCGTAGATAACCAAATTTTTGGCAACACTTAATTTAAAAAAAAATACTTGGAATTTACAAGCTAAGATTAAATTTTAACAAATTCTGGTAATTATTTGATGGAGTATATAATCCACATAATACGAATATATATGCAAGCATGAAATTTTCATACACAGTGATTCTTGCATTTATATGTAGTGTCTGTGAGAATAAAATGTTTGACAATGAAGAAGTATAACTTATTTGTTGACAAGGTACCTACCATACGACCGTAGATGAGAATGGGCAATTTACATTTGTCACAGCAATGAATCAGGGGATCCACAACTTTCTCTCCAATAAGATTGACCTACAATAGATATACAGCAGGGATAAAATTTTACCTACAATATAGATAAGAATTTACCTACAAGCAGGGATAAGATTTACCTACAAGGAGGGATAATGAACTCCCCCTTTACCCTACGATGCTTTGTTCCAAGTTTGTTCAAAATTTGCCCAATGGTTCTTGAGACAAAGTTGAAAACAGTTTAAAGACGAATGGACAGCTAGACATAAGGACGGACAATGGGTGTTCAGATAAGGTCGCTTGAGCTTTAAGCTCAAGTGAGCTAAAATCCTGATATATCTAACATCTACCATGTTTATAATGAGTTACAATGTTGTATGACGGTCAGTAGGCTGCCTATACCTTGTGGTTCCATCTCAATGCCTGACTTTGGTGAAGAGGCTCTCCTGGTTGCTTAAAGATTGGTGCATCAATAAACTCCGAATCAGCAACACTGGAATTTTCATCTGAATGATAAAGATGTAAGATAATTCAACAAGAGGCCCATGGGCCACATCGCTCACCTGAGAAGCTTTGACCATTCTGTTCTTTACCAGATTTCACCCTTGTTATACATAATGCATCCCCGCCCTACCCCACTGATCATAATTTAGACATTTTGAAATCTACACTACCCCATGATCCTTCCATGGGCACATATGTTTCAGCTTTTTTGGCCCAGTGGTTCCTGAGAAGAAGATTTTCAAAGATTTTTCCTATATATTTCTATGTAAAACTTTGATT
>PRKT01000365.1:312276-333467 GCA_003671525.1 Saccostrea glomerata | reverse complement strand
TATATTTCTATGTAAAACTTTGGTCGGCCATTTTGGCCCCGCCTACCCGCCTGGGGTTATGATTTGAACAAACTTAAATGTACACTACCTGAGGCTTTGTCATTCTTGAGAAGAAGATTTCTAAAGAATTTTCCTATATATTTCTATATAAAACTTTGGTCGGCCATTTTGGCCCCACCCTACCCCTGGGGGTCATGATTTGAGCAAACTTGAATCTACACTACCTGAGGATGATTCCACATGAATTTCATCTTTCCTGGCCCAGTGGTTCTTGAGAAGAAGATTTTTTAAAAATGCCATTAATTTTTCACTAATTCATAATTATCTCCCCTTGGAAGAGAGTGTGGCCCTTCATTTGGACAAACTTGAATCCCCTTCACCTAAGGATACTTTATGGCAAGTTTGGTTAAAATTGGCCCAGTAGTTCTTGAGAAATAGATGAAAATGTGAAAAGTTTACAGACAGACGGACAGACAGACAGACAGACAGACAGACACACAGACAGAAGCTGGACAAAATGTGATCAGAAAAGCTCACTTTAGCTTTCAGCTCAGGTGAGCTAAAAAGGGTACTACTAAACAGAGTCAATAGAGTAAGATGACTTCTTAAATATAAGGAACACATACACATTTTAATTAAAATATATGTTTAATATGTTGAACCAATGTAGAAAAACTACCAAAAAGCAGTTTAATACGCCAGTTTCGAGATTGTAACTCTCCTACGATAGAGGCGCAAAAAGTACCCATTTCAGCGTGGAGGTGGGACAGGTTGTCTCTGTATACAAAAGTGCATGAATAAAAAACGATATTTTTGGCTTTTAAAATTAATCAAATGTTATAGAAAGATAATAATGTTAAGCAGTGATGTATTTGATGATTTTATCAAGCTCAATTATGCATATTTAAAAATCTACTATAAATTTTCGGGTACTTGAAAACGAAAGAAACGTCATAGGCTTTATATAAAGTAATAGATTTTCTTGATTGTACGAACATTTTCTAAACAGTAATTGTTTTAATAAAGAAAAGAATCAATATGTAATTTAGATTCCCGACCTGCAATGACTAGATGCATGTGTTTCGTATTTATTAGAGGTCCATATCTCTTCCCTCGTCCGAAAAGTCTCACATCCACTGAAGTTTTCTTTTTTGTTTCGATGTTTTTTATTTAAAACTGATGCTTTTACTTTAATTCGGTTATTCTCAAGCTGCAAAGTGCATCCTGACAATCATGTAGTTATGTTAAACCCGTATATCGATGATGCAATGTATCCAACATACACAGTCTCAAATATCTGTCCCACCTGTTTGTTTACGCGGCAACGAAACTCCCCTCCTCAACAAAAGAGCGCACCAAGGGAGATAATCTCGAAACTTGCGTATTGCATTAAATTATTAACTTTTTATTAGCGTGCTCTAAAGTATTCTATTATAGTACTAGTGTAAAAACTCAGTTTTTACAGCAGGATAAAAACGTCTCTCGCACCATGGTGAATTTTAAAGAAGGGAGAAATTTGGAACAAATTAGGAGCATATCGTAATAAGTGTTTGTCACCAATCCAAGAAAACGCCGCACTTGTGTTGGTTTAACAATTCAAAACATTGGTTTGAATTCCTTAGACCTTACAAGAGACGTAATTAAAATGTTAAATGTATTTATGAAACAATTAAAACAAAAATTAAAACTTCTCTTCGTACTTATTTTATTTTTTTCTAGATTATACATTATCCATATAAAAATACTTCCTAACAATTGTAAATAAAAAATGTTGTGTACGAGTTGACTTCTGATTATATAGTGTACGAGTTGACTTTTTGTGTACGACTCGGTTTGTGTACGACTCGGTCTGTGTACGAGTTGAATGGACACCAAAGGGATTTAATTGATCATTGTTGACCGATGCTGGAAAGTGGAGAAATTCTCTCAAAAAGTGCGCAAAAAATATTGCGCCGTACATTGCACCTTTTTTGCATTATGGGATCTGTAGCGTTATGGTCAAAGACAAATGTATAAAACCATAATGCTACAGATCTGCAGCTATGCCTCATCTACTCCTACAAGTAAGAGCCTCAGTTAACGTCCCTACGCTCCTTATATACCTCGGACTCTTACATCTGAAGGCCATTTTCTAACGAGCTCGTTCCGCCTGAGATTTTGGGCGGAACGTATTATGCGTGAAATAAACTGTTAACAAGTAATTTTCAGGTACCTACGTGTTTGCATGTGGTATCGAAGTCACAAGAAATAATAAAATCCATTTTATTCAGTGTGCATAATTGTTAATGAATGAAAATTGTCATTATTCCAATTTGTCACCAGAAGTACTTTCGATTTGACTTCACATTAATTTTGCGGATTGCTTGTCAGAAAACGAAACTTTCGTTGCATTACACTAGTTTCGTTTCGTCAGATTTTCTGAATTCCATTTCCGAATTTCAAACAGACGACTTGTTTCAATTTCTGCTTCGATTTAAAAAATAATGGATTTATTGCTAATACGAGAGGTTAACAGTGTTTTATGCGTAAGTTTTATCGGAAATATTGATTATTTTATTATTTCGTACCATTCGTAAATATACAAAGACTTATTTCTTAATAAAACAATTTTTTCCACTTGGGGTTTCAGTGGCGAGAATTTTTACAATGGATGCTAGAGGTTACGCGGCGCCAAGTCAAAAGTATCTCGCCGTGAACCTCTAGCATGCTGGAGTATGCCTCATCATGCTCATTATGCAACTTTTTGTCAGCTTTTCATAAAACAGACATTTACTCTGAAATACAGTCGTGTGCCAAAAGTGAAGATAATTTTATTTTTTCTCTATATATTTCATTGAAAACAACATTTTTTAAAATCATTGGCAAATGGTCAATTTTTGTCCAATTTCATTATTTATTTCAGTACTTATACCAGAAAATGTGTAGTTTTCTTTCTTTAAAAGATCATTAGATATTTAGTTTTTACTAAAAGATAGTTCATCAATTGACATCAGTTCTAAAATTCAAGATCAACGTTGACTATATAATTCATTGTGAGTATGTGACTTAAAAATTCATGTCGCAATAAAATTACAATATTTTTAAAATGTCAATGCTGATCAGATACAAACTTTTGTTTATATCAACTACAACAATTTATTGGATTACCAAGAAATTTGTAATAAAATCTGTCAAGAAATGTTGTCATACCAGTGATTTTAAAAAATGTTGTTTTCAATGAAGTATATGGAGAAAAAATAAAATTATCTTCACTTTTGGCACACGACTGTAGCTAAATAAAGCAATATTATATAGGAAAATAAAGCTATATAGGTAGGTTTAGCTATGTAGCTAAATATAGTGATTTTCCTGGACCTGACTAAAGAGATGAAAATTCAATTTTTCAAGAAACCTAAACTCGTTTTACTTTCACTTTAGCAAGGACGAATGATTCAGAATACAGATAATGTCATAAGAAAAAACACATACTATAAGCTAAACCACGAACACGGGCATTTCGACCAAGTAATGTTAAATAACAATAAAACAAAAAAAATTCCCCAATGGCAAAAATACCTTGATCATCCGCCATGTTGATGAACACGCCGATTGTAAAATGTAACGCGAAAATGTATTGGGTAATCGAAATAGAGATTTATGGTAAGGTTAAATGACGAAAATCTAAGTACAGAAAAAAAGTGAGTTCCATTTTTTAAAATTGCATTTAAAGTGCTTATTCATTAAATTATTTTTTAGATAATTTTATATTTAATTATGAACAAATAATATACGAAAAATATTGATAAAGGGTATTAGAGATGTTTTATTAATAATCTAATTTTCTTTACATACACTGGGTCATTAGACAAACCAAAATCGACAGAAACTAACGATTTGTGATTCAGCTGATCCACACATTTTGATTTTCTGCCGCTGGAATTTTCTGTCGTCCTGTCGTGTGAAAGACAACGGGAAAAATAGAGCAAACACCCAGAAAACGACAACACACGGACGGTGTGTTAAGCAACATGACAACAGTGGCAGACGACCTCTCTAACATCCCGTCTAACAAAGACTTCTCTACACTACAGCCAAATTTTGCTCTTTCTCCTAAAAGAAAGAAAGACTTTGAAAATGGTACTTTTAATTTTGATTAAGTTTATTTCTTGTAATTTTGATATGAGGAGGAATGGAATTTTTCGATGCAGAAAAGAGCAAGAAATGTACTACATATAATTTGTGTAAAATTCTTGATTTTTTTATTTGTAAATTGTAATTGACCAAAAACCATATTTAGATACATGTACTAGAATCAATGTCATTGCTGAGAGTTGATTTAAATTGAACCTATGCTCCTTTTACACCAATGTGATTTGCTTTTTTTTTAGATGAACAATTTTATTTTATGTAAATATAGAGTAATTAAGTTTGGTTTTTATACTTTTTAATCAATATGCATTAGGATACATGTATAAGTACCTTAGTCCTATGTTGATACCCATATATAAAAGCATCATTCATGCATCAGAAAAAATGTGTCAAGGGGATATATGTGCATTTTATTAGAATCATCTTCAATAAAACCCTGCAGAAAGGCATAACAATGTCTATGCAACCTTTTAATCAAGCAGTAGGACTATCCTGACAGTACATACATGTATTTTCATCTTCCCTCCCATCAGTAACTATGATCAGAACAATCATTTCCTGAAGGTTATCTTCAAAATTTGATATACCGGTAAACAAGGAAAATGAAATATAAATAACTTGCTGCTAGTTCCTATGGTAACATTCCATAAAAAGATCAACTAGTGATGAAACGCTTGTCACCAACAATCAATTCTGTCAAAAGATGAACAAATCTGTCTAAATGTACTAAATGAGCAGGCTTGAAATAAGCGTTTGAAGCTCGATCAGCAATATGACATTTGTGTAATTATTTTTTTTCCCAATTGAATCTCAACTTGCCTAGAAATCTTATAATTAAATGGCTTTGATAGCAATTCAAATAACGGATATGATTAGAAAACAGAATGATAAGAAACTGACTTGATCACTTGTTGATATATTTTGTCTGTTAGATTTTGACACTGATTGGAAACAGTCCAATGAGGAGCTTGAGGTCAATATCAGATTGGATTTTCTCAGTATGGGGGTCAAGGAGCCAGATGACATTGACGTCACATTCAGCGATAATGACGTTGTCATAGGATTTCCAAGTATGCATTAAATTTTATATATTCATAATTGAATGAACAAAAATGCATTTTCGCCGATATTTATAAAAGATATGAAAAGTAATTAATGCAGAACTTAGTTATATACTTTTTGATGTAGAGGAAGTTGATTAATATTTTTTTGGATACAAATGTTTTCTTTCCTCATTTTACCATGTTTACTGTATGAGGAATTTAGTCATTATATTTCTCAAATGTTCATATTTTAATCAATTAAGGTAAACTGTTATATTGTGGTATACATATAATGTATGTTTTGTATTCCAAATTATCTGATACATGTATTATTTTTTTATTTTTTAACATTTTAAAAGTAATGTTTGGGAGGAAATGTGATATAATGAGAAGTTTTGATTATAACTGTTAGGTGGGAAGAAATGGACGTGTGAATTTTGTCATCCCGTCCTTGGAGAAAAGTGTAAAGTTCAAATTAAAAAACACAAGGTCATCCTCAAGGTTAAAAAGAAAGAACCAGGCATTTGGAAAGATTTAATGGTAAGTCTTCAGTGTGTTAATGTCTTGTACATAATTCATTTTAAATTGTAAATTAAAAATCTAGTTTAGGATAATTAGTTCAATAAATGTTTTTTATTCTCTACTCAAACAAAAGTATTAAGTTAAAAAAAAAAAAACTTTGTTTTATCTAACATAATACTGCCAATTATAAACTGCAATGATTGTTAAAGATATAAGATAAACAGAGACCCCTAAGGGGTAAAACAAAGATTAATGATAAACCTGGACCTTTTTATTTACAGGCCTCTCCTTTAGAAGCTTCTAAGTCTGACTTCAGTTGTGACTCACCAGATTCACCTTTGAGTTCCCCCTCAGGGTCCTCAGAATTATTTGACCCCCTACGTAGTGTGACCTCTATGTCTGTAAATTCTCAAACAGAGGACACTGACAGTGGGGTTCAAACAGGGGACAGAGAAGGAGAAAAAGATGGTAACATTTGAATTAGTCAAAAAGATTCTTTTTCCTAAAAATTAATTTGTATAAATTATTATAATTTTATTGAAAAAAGAATTCCAGATGGACAGAATTTTCTCATTGTATTACTAATGAACCCTGTGTGGGGCATTCAAAACCTTTTGACATATTTCTTATCTGTTCAAAGTAATTACTAATAATTAGCATAAAACCATTAATTGATTTTTGTTATTTTAAATATTGAAGTGGGAAAAAATATTTCTCTTGAACATGTTCACAGTATATTTTAATTTTTTAAATAAACAAACAAGAAAATTTAAAAATCTAATTTTTGTTTTTTCAGAACCTGTTTATGACCTGAATCATGTAAAACATGATTATATAGAAAAGGTAAGAATGAAATATTATAGACAGCGCACTCTATGCACAATTAAACCTTTGAATGTTATTTTTTGAAAGCTCTCCATATACTTCCTACTTTATATGGTTAATACAAACTTACATTGTATGAAGTACAAAGTAATATGTGTCATGGTCCAATTCAACAAGATTTTTTTTAGAAGTTATTAAAAGATCAGTGCTTTTTAAGATTCTACTTCTTGTACAGTGCATTTGAAAAAAAAATCAATCAGTAAACTCGTTTTAATTTGATGTTTATAAATAAAGAATGACATATTTGATGCATAAATATGGTTGTTTATTGAAGAAAGCTTTAATGTCATATTGCCATTTACATTTTCTATGTACAGTGTATTTATGATATAAAGTTTGACAAGTGGAATTTTTTAAAAAGAAAGATGGGTTTATCATAAAAATTATTGCAATCTCAACATTTCCACATATACATGCAGTATTCCTATGTAAATTTTGATCAACCATTGTGGCCCCACCTCTTCTTGGTGTCATGATTTAAACAGAATCTATACATCACCTAGGATGCTTCCATAGAAATATGATTTTAACTTTACTGCCTGTAATTTTTCCTTTAAATTCATAGGTAGAACTGATATCCCATTGTAGCACCTGGGTTTGAACAACTTAATGTATATGTGCCATTGTACATGTTATTTTCTCTTGCAGGACTTCCTGTTCACGTTACATGTGTATGTTAAGGAAATGAAGAAAGATTATGTTAAAGTTTTGTGTGAGCCCAGGAATCTAACTGTCCAATTTCAGACATTGTAAGTGAAGACTGAAATACAGTACTGTAAATGTGTAATTTCAGTGTTTAAGAGTTCAAAATGGCAGACACCATTTCTGTCATTTTACAGACATCATAGGCATTTATGCCTGCTGTTCAATCCATTTCATTAAATGAATAAAATATATTTTAAACTACACCATTTCTGTTTAAATATAATGAACACTTTATCAAGTTTATGAATAAATGCATTATTCTTTACTTTAAAAGATTGAGTCCTTTCCTGGAATTTTACTTACAAAAAGCTGTAAATGAATTCAGAGAAAATTTCTGCTCAGATTTTGTGCGGAAGTAAATTTCTATACATGCAATAATAAAATTCCATGCAAGTCAAATCTGGGAGCTTAGTGTGCCAGCCCTACTACATGCACCTCTGTCTTGTTTTTCAGAGATCAGAAATTTTTACAGTTACACCCAGGGACAACTGATGAAACAACTTTTGTTTGGAAAGTCAACTTGAAGTAAGTAGAAATTTTTCTGTTACTGTGATGGTAGTTACTCTGAGTGATGAATTCTAAAGATGATATTAACAAAGAATATTTTATGAAATTAGATTGAACAGGGCATTAATTTTAAGTTTAAAAAAATTGGTAAATAGCAATATAAAAATATTTTTATAACATACATGTATTCATATACATGAAATATTCATACATCAGCACTTGTCAGACCAAAAAGCTGAAGTTGTATTTATTGAATAGTTACATTAACCTGCAATTGTCAAGGGCCCAGGTGATGTTAAAAGCACTTTCAACTGAAACTGTCAAATATTGATTTTTTTTCCAGAAATTTGCAGGGCCTTAGTGGACCTTGCTCTTTTTAGACTTTGCATATTTACATTACATTGTATAACTATATACAATTTTACAATCTTTCTGAACAGAGGAGAGATTATACCAGACAAGTGTGTACATCGGGTGACAGGAACTATGTTAGAGGTGAAAATGTTTAAAATCAAGCAGGAACGATGGAGTTCACTGGAGCCAAGTCAACACAAAGGTTAGCAACAACCACTAAATCAAGCAAAATAAAGTTGTTGTTTTTTTTCAATTCTTAAAAAAAAAAATAATATAGGGAAGTTTCATAAATTAAGAATAATACAAATATTATGATTTCATTGGAATTTCTTTGTGTCTATGCATACATGAATATGAATATTTTTTTATTCAGCTGAAGATACATTTCGATGATATTTTGCTATAAATTTTAGCCACAGCTACCACTGATTCTACCACGGTGAGATCTGATGGATGGATTTCTACAGGTAAAAATAAACCCCCCTCCACATCCACCTCCAAGGATGAGTCTCCCATCACAGGTCAGGTGTCATTTGACGAACTCGCAGAAGTGGGCGTGTCCAAGAAGTCAGATATGGAGGTGGATAACAAGTCATCAGAAATGGGAGCCACTGGTGTCAGTAAAGATACTTATGTCCAGGTGAGACTATAACTGAGCTAGACCTTTCATACAGAGACGAATTTGAATAATTGAAAGGAGGTACATGTAAAAAGTTAAGTTGAATAAGCATATTTTTTATACAGAGTCTTGTTTAAGTGGAAATTTTCCATGTAAAACAAATGATTTTGGTTTTATTAGATTCTTTAATTTAAACACTTGCAAATAAAAGTTTGAAAAGAAACTTATTATGTCATTGTGCTATTAAATATTAAAAATAAGAAATATATACATGTGGTTTCATTTGTGTGTAATATGACATGTTTATTCTAAGCACAAAACCTTATGTCTGTAGCTATAGATGATAGCATGCATACATTATGGTATTTCAAGTTTTCCCTGTCCATTGTAGAAGCCTACTTGTAAAGTCTCACCTATGAACAAGAACCTAATGGAGCAGTGTGTGCGGCCAGGAATGACGGGACTGGATAATCTGGGAAATACCTGCTTCATGAACAGTGTCCTGCAGGCAATATCCAACACCACAGAATTCAGAGACTTCTTTCTACGTAATTATCTTTAGTTTGAAAAGTTTATAAATTTTATCTAAAACAAGATGTGTTTGTGACACACTATGCGCGTGGCAGCAACAAAGTTCAAAAAAACAATTTTTAGCATATAGGTCACAGTCAAGGTCACAGGGTCATTGATCTTGGTGTCATTTAATTAGCATACCAAATATGAAGTCTCTATCTCTCATGGTTCAAAAGTTATGTCAAAGGTTAATGTTGACAACAGACAGATAAACAGACAAACAGACAGGACAAAAACAGAATAATGCCTCGGATCTATCGATCCGGGTGCATAAAAATCGTTTATTGGGGGGGGGGTTAATTTGATTATTTATGAATTTACTTCAAACTTTGGATGGGATTTTATTTTACAAATTCAAAGTTTAACAAAGAGTGAAAAAAATCTTTTCATTAAGTTCAAACAAACAAGTTCACAGCTCATTGTAAGATGAGGCTCAGAGGCAAGTGGGTCAGTAGAACTTGTACCTCCATTGGATAATTATAGTAAATGAAAACCATATCTTCAGAATAGAGGACATTTTATTGTAATTTTAAATCAGAAGCCTGTTTTAGGTATTCAAAATTACCGGTAATTAAGAAACTTATTAGAAACTTAAGGTAATAAATAACATTTTGTTTCTATTTTTAGAATCCAGGTACCAGAATGACATTAACACAGATAATCCCCTTGGAATGGGAGGCAAGCTAGCTGTCTCATATGCGGTTCTACTTAAAATGTTGTGGTCAGGCACCCACTATTCTTATGCTCCCTCCAAACTGAAGGTAAGACCTGCCACATATTATGCTCCCTAGTGAAATCAAAGAATTTGACTGGGTTATTAAAGAGTGGATTTTTAAGAATTTCGGTATCAAGATTACAAGTGTATTCACTTCTTTACCCAAAAGTTAAGCAGAATATGAAGCTTTAACACACTTAATTTAAAGTTTATGAAAAAATGCTTCTGATTGTCCCACTGTGTAGCAAGTACATGTATCTTGAATTTCTTTTGATTTGTTTTCAGAGTTTAATTGCACAGAAGGCCAGTCAATTTAATGGATTTGCCCAGCATGATGCTCAGGAATTCATGGCTTTCTTTCTTGATGGTCTTCATGAGGTGTGTATGATAAATTGATTTATCTCAGAGAGAGAAAGTTATAGTTTTTGGGAGCTTGTTTTCTTTTGATTATTTATCTTTCATGTAAATAATGAGTACAGTGTACATGTATTTGTGATTGAACTTCTAATCTATGACAGCAAATTTTTTTTGCTTATTATGAAAAAAATAGGCTGGGGCAAATGGAGAGGTTTTGCATCTTGAAAAAGTGGTTTCACTTATCTCATCCCTTCTCTTCCAAAGAAAGTGAATACACCTTCTCAATACATTATTTAATATTACTGTTTTCACACAGGACCTAAACAGGATTAAGGATAAGCCCTACACAGAAACAGTGGACTCGGATGGGAGGCCAGATGAGGTCTGTATTTGTTTACATTCCTCATGTTGCGGGTCAAGTTTGGCCTTGAGACATTTGAGTCAAATTGAATAAATCTTAAAAACGCATACGGGAATTTTTCAATTGTCTTATCTGACACCTGTGTTATCTGTTCTGCTGAATTCCAACCTTTATTGTCATTCCCAGTTTATTTACATTTTCTTTGTACAATCCAACACCCTAGTCTGTTTTGAGACAGACTTAGTATTCAAGGTTTGGTTAAGACAGGTTTCTCTTTATTTTGAATTTGTTTATTGAAGGTCAGACATACAAATGATCTGATGTTTTAGGTAGTAGCAGATGAAGCCTGGGAAATGTACAAGAAAAGAAATGACTCCTTCATTGTGGATCTCTTTCAAGGGCAGTACAAGTCAAAACTCACTTGCCCTATCTGCGGAAAGGTGCGTGATTTTTTCCCATTCTTATTTCTTGTTGAAATAGATGACAGAGCTTCTATTTTTAATGATGAACAGTTGAGTTGTCATATTTTCCCATTATTTTCAGATCTCTATAACCTTTGACCCCTTTTTATACCTGTCACTTCCTCTTCCTAAGAAGAAGCGCTTGTTGCCTGTGATATTTATGTGGAAGGATCCTTATAAGAAGCCAGTACAAGTAAGACTTCATTTCAAATTGAGACTAGATAAAAAATATATCTCTACCAAAAAAAATTCTCGTGTAGGAAGGATCCTGCAGTTGACTGTGCTGTTTAATGATATAAAGCTGTCTTGTAATGCCACCTTAATGTTATTCTATAAATACATAATTCTGTTGTAGCTGGTTCTGAGGCTGCCCAAGGAATGTACAACAGAAGTCTTGAAAGAAGAGGCCTCAAAAAAGACAGGAGTAAAACCATCAGCTGTAAGTTATCTACATTTGAAATATGGAAGATGTACTTAAATTATGATTGGAGACAAAAAGAAATGAGATTAAAGATTTTCTGAACATTTTAAATGCAGATGAGAGTATATGAAACATACAAAGGGAAGATCTACAAATTTTATGGGAAAGGAACAGATCTGAGTGCAGTACAATCAAATGACACAATATTAATGTAAGTACATGTATTTTATATTGCATGTAAGACAAATATATTCTATGAATTAAGTAAGATGTCTAATGTTGTGAAATGAGTACCACATATGAGTAAGTAAGACTGCTGATGTGAACAATATGAATGAGTGTATATCAAGTATGGTTTATGCATATACATGTATTATTTTGGGACATTGGTCTAATTCTGTGTTACAGATCTGAGGTTTTGACAGAAGACATTGCTGGAGAACCTGTACACGAGATTTATGTCGTTCAAGTAAGCTGAGTATTCCAAATTAATCTTTTATAGTTTGAGTGAAAATAAATGAATTACTGATATCAAAGTTCATATCTTTAAAAAATACACATACAAATTTGATAAATATGGTGAAGTTGGAGCTCTGTATTCAGGTTTGTTACTTTGAATTAGATTTTATAAATTTTGTATCATTATATCTTTTTTTGTTTACAGAGAACAATAATGCCAAACCAGGTTCCTACTAGGTGTTCCTCTTGTCGTCGCCCTTGCCCTGATGGCTCTAAACTTAAGAGGTGTACCAAGTGTTTTAAAGTGGGATACTGTGACCAGTAAGTGTGATGTAACATCTGAGTGTACAGAGTGGGGAACGAAAAGATTGAAATAGGTTACATATTACAGTAGAGTATGTCATGTTATTTTGGGGCTTTAAAGAGGTTTATTTGTGAGATTATAAAATTCTGCCAAAAAAGCCAAGATTTTCATAAATCATTCAGATTTATAATACAGTGGTCAGTAGTTTGTGTAACTATTATGAAAAATCATTATAGCTTGCAATAAATTTTATCGATGCAATTAATATAAAATGTAAATCCAGTCACAAAATTGTTCATATTATGACATCAATAGAAATATAAAAGTATGCACATCTATCTCCCCAATTAAATGTCTTGTAATAATTACCAACTTGAATTTAGAATTAATATTAAATACACAGTATTAATGAGAAGCCAAGCAAAAATGTTTAGTTGATAGTCAGTATGACAAACAAAAGTACTTGACTTCCTGTACATATCTATAAATACTGAATATGTTCAAAATGATGGGTTTAGTTAATACATATTTTGTGGACATTACAGCACGTGTCAGAAGAACCACTGGATGTTACATAAGAACCAGTGTAGCATGATCCCCGAGCCTGTGGGTTCTCCATTCATCGTCAGCATTCCAGAGTCCAGGGCCACCTTCTCACGGCTCAGCACACTAATGGAGGCCTATGCCAGGTATTTTGTAGTATTCTGTTTTTTATCAAGAAAAGACAAAAGATTCACTTTGCTTGCTTCAAAATACATATAATTAAGGTTTTTATTAAAGTTATTCCATTAAGAGTTAGCTTTAAAATAGAAGAAAATAGTTACATACAATTTATGTTCCATCATCAAAGAAGCACAAATAGAATATTATTACATGTACTATGCACTTGTATCTGGTATAATAAAATGATGGATATCTTTCTTTTTCGTATAATGTATAATGACCACATTTTAATATTTTTGGCACTGTTGATATTAATTTTTTTTTTCATCCATTCAAGGTACTCAGTAGATGTATTCCAGCCCCCTGTCAAGACAGAGCACAAGATCCATTCCTCGGGCATGAGCAGTAGTAGTAGCCAATCAAGTGGAAGCATCAACAGTCTGGACAGCCAATCATCTTGTAGCAGTTCCTGTACCATCACAGCAGAACAAGGACCCACAGAGGATAAGGTGGATTTTTTCATCGGTGATACAAACCTAGTGAGATGCTAATACAGATAGATGTAGCATACAGATTGTACTAGGATTGTTGCTTGATTTTTTCCCTTTTGTTTATTTGTCAATAGTCCTTTTTTTAATCATAGGATAAAAAAAATCTAAATTTATTATAACATGCATGTATGAGTCTGAGAGATTATTTTTTGCTTGCGAAAGATTAATTTTTTAGAAGAATTTTATAAAATTTACTCTAACAGAAGGGTACCCAAAATTAAATGTGACCACAATAAATTGCAACCGCATATTAACCACGTGTTAAAGAGACTTGTTTACTTCAGTATCATATTTAACAGTAGAAAAGCATGTTTTTGGATAAAAAATAGGTATCTTTTTTTCGAAAATGAATCAAGTGGAACTTGATGGTGGCAAAAGATTCGACTAAATACTATTGAAATTGGAAAAATATTATGTTCTGGACTATGAAGAAAATAGATTTTATTATCACAACAGTGAGCAGCCATAGTTTTAAATAAAATTTACAGATTTCTGATCAGTCACTGTTTAACTTGCTGAGTAAATGAAACCTTGTGTTTCAGTCTTTGGATCTGAGCGAGGGTAATATGAGCACGGACAACAGCTACTGCAGTCTACAGATGGGGAATGTGAGTGATGGATCCTCCACCAGTATCGGCGCTAAGGCTGGTAGTATCTCCTCCCTTGACTCGGCGGGTAGTGGGAGTGGATCTCAGTCCTCTCCTGTATCAGGGGACGTGGATATCAGTAGTGACCTGAGGGAGAGTCCAGTGGAGGGAGACCAGGGGAATTCACCAGAGTCAGCCTCCTTCAAGACCCCCAATCTACCGGAGTTCTCCTCTTTTAAGATGCCTAAAACGTAAGTTTTGAGAGTACTAGTAAATTTTTATCACGGGCCTGTTCACTAATAAATAAATCCTGTAAGTGCTGGGATTGAATGCTTGCTGAATATGGACATGTACTTATAGCTTTTTAAAATTCTTTGAATATCATGAAAAGAAATTATACTTTTATTTCATGATTTAAGACACCAAACATATATTGATTTGAATTCATAGCAAAACCTAAATTTAGAACTAAAAATGTTTTACAAAAGCAAGATGTGGTATGTTTTGCAGCAATGAACAAGATCAGTTTGGAAAATCCTCCTCTGACAATGAAACTGACTTAGAGAAGACCAAAACTGTCCCCACCAAGCAGGTCTTAGGCATAAAGTCAGACGAGATGGAGAGATCAAAGCCACTGTTTTACATGAAACCTGTCAATCAAGATGGGGTGGGGATCCGGGGACCTGAGGGGGAGAGGCTGGAGGATTTAGGTAGGAATCAGTCACAGCCATAACAGGTTAAAGGAATTAATACATGTATAGTGTAGACCACAGTTCTATACACTTCTTATACATGTTGGTAGTGTGTCGGTAGCTACAGATGGATATTATTTATATTTACAGGAGATGAACCTCTAGATCTTACTTATAAACAGTTTCTCTCTATTGACTGGAAGAATCATGAGAAATTTGATTCCTATGTATTGGTACAAACCAAAGATATGGTGAGTATTATCCAGACTGAGAGGAATTAAGAATAATGCACTAACGACTAACGTGTACTTATTGATAAAAGAGTCATGACACTAAAGTTATAACTGGTTTTTAAGTTTTATTTTTCTTTTTTCTCAGGAATATGAAGAAGATCCAAACAATTCTTCTCCATATAATGAAGGTATGTGATTGTTTCAATGAAGGTGCATTTAATGCATACCCCTTTTCTATTATGACATGCCCTAGTCGTTTGCTAGAGACAAGATCATAAAGTAAAAATTCTGAACAAAAGAAATGAATATATGCCACTAGAGGAATTTTTAATAAGAGAAAGCAAGGAATTGTGGGTCTTTTGTAGATTTTAAAATGATTTACATAGATAAGTACATTAAAATTTTAACCCTATTGTGGTTTTATATCCATTTTGGATTAGATGTATAAATAAAACAAATTAGTTTTTAATATAAAGTATCTTGCGCATAGATATTTGGCTCTGCCAACTTTTGAAATTAATATACATGTATTTAATTGCATGTATTTCCATTTGATATTTTTAAAGTAGATTACCACATGCAGGTTGCAACCACAGAATATTTAGAAATAAGTGGAACAACTTGTATATCACATCCTTTTTGATTAAAAACTAATGAAAAAAAATAAATTGTAATAAAGCTTTTGTTTGAAATTTCAGATTCAGGAAACATTACAAAATAAATTGTAATAAAGCTTTTGTTTGAAATTTCAGATTCAGGAAACATTAATATCCAGCAGTGTATGGACCTGTTTACTGAGCCTGAGATCCTCAGCCCAGAGGAAGCCTGGTAAACTGATATCTAATGTTTTATAATAAGCTTTGTTTATACATTGCATAAGGCCTGGTAAAATTATGAGTCTTGTGAAGGTATGATAAGCTACATGTATATGTTTATCTCAATAACTGATATGTACTGTGAAGTTTCCTTTTCGAAAGACAGATACTGTAGATTTCTAAATACATGAGGAATTTAGTGTGGCGTAATTTCATGAGAAGCAGTATATTCACAATTTAATTTTTTTAATGGCTGAAATACAATGTAAAGGGTCTTGATGAACAGACCACTTGCAAATTTATGTTCCTATACTAAGAATTGCATAATAAAAGGAATAATTAGAAATTTCTTAAAATTGTTCCTGAATATTTTAGAGGTAAAATTCCTTACCACATATATATCATGATGATAAGATTTATATTTAGTGAATTTTGAGTCTTCTTTATAAAGGACATTGATTCTTAACTGGTAAGAAAGTTTTATGTTTACTGTACATGCTTGTGTAAATAATATTGTACCTTACGATGATTTATGTAAACAGTAAGAAATACTGTAAATTTGTTACATTTGGCATGTACGATATTTTGCGGAAATTCAATTTTCAACAAGTTAGCGTAGTTTTGATTTAGCGCTGTCTGAATGTGCTAGTTATAAATATTAACATACAAGGCATTTAGCGATGTTCTTGAATTAGCGGACGCTGCTTCTTGCCAAAACTTGCTAAATAGAATACACCGCTAAATGCAATACGTTAACAGTATACTTGACTGATGCGTTGTGTTGTTATAACTAGGTACTGCCCTTCCTGTAAGGAGCATCGCGAGGCCACCAAACAAATGTCTATCTGGCGCCTCCCACACACCCTTATCATACAGCTGAAGAGGTTCTCCTTCAGAAACTTCATCTGGAGGGACAAGATCGATAAAATGGTGGAATTCCCTGTCAGGTAAAAATGGATTAAATGAGCTGTCATTTCATTCTGAAAGCATTTTTTCTATCAGAACTGTGATACAATGTGAAGTTTCAGTGCACTGTGTATGCAGGGCAAATTATGAGATGTTATGTTTTATATTTATCTATGAACAGGGGACTGGACCTTTCTCCCTACACAAAGGTGGGGGGAGACAAATCTCCGCCTGTGTATGACCTGTATGCAGTGGTCAATCACTACGGGGGGATCCTGGGTGGACATTACACCTCATTTGTTAGGACACCTGACCCCAGGGATCCAACCAAAAATGAACTGGGTCAGTATGAAAATTACATTTAATTCTCTTGCTGAGAAAATATTCTTTGATATTTTATTTTATAGATAATAGAGATAAGTGTGGATGACATTTAATTTATAGATTGGAGATTGTGTGATGACAGTCGAGTAACGTACATTGGTGGAGAGAAAAATGTGGTGGTCAGGGGAGCTTATCTCCTCTTCTACAGGAAAAGACAGCCCCTGGAACCACCCAGGCTTATCTCCCCTAGCCCTGAATTGGAAGACCAGAATGGGAATGCAAATTTCGCATCAGTAGGAGCTAAATCAGACGAAAATGAGGCTGAAAAAGAACCTTGTTACATGAAGGACGAGAATCTGATTGACGATGAAGTGGTGACCTCCAATCTGGACAATACAGAACCTGATGACTTTGGTGAGGGGTCAGGGGTCGATAACCTGCCTTATCTCCCCTTGATGATGGATCATAGGTACCAGAGGATGTACGGGGTATCAGGAGAGGATGAGGTGGATAAGGATTCCGGATACAGCCAGAGCAGGGCCAGTCCCACGGATGACCTTGGATACACCGACATGGAGGCAGTGGACTGACATGTTAATCAACTAAAGGTCAATTCCTTTTCTATGTTTTTACCTTTTTTTTGAATTTTTCAATGTGTATTTGCTTGTTATGAAAATTACAAGATTGATTGTTACAATAACTGTACATGTAATTATGTTCCCCAAACGAAGTTGGGGAACATATTGTTTTTACTCTGTTTCTTATTATTATTATTATTTTTCTTCTTCTTCTTCTTCTTCTTCTTCCTGGAACTTTTTTGTCCGGGAATGATCTTGTAAACTGTTCGTCCGATGTAGGTAAAACCTTTTTAGGGTTAGTAGACATGTTATGTAGATTTGCGGAATCAAGGTCATTTTGCGCGCACGTGCTTGCAAGAGCGTGCACGTGCAACACGTGAAATGACCAATATAATAGATATAGCCACAACTGTTCTATTTTTAGATGAAATGTTTTGAAACTCATAATGTGAGGATATATTAGTAGTATAGACATGGCGACATGGTGAAAATAGCAAGATCTCACGCGCATGCACGTGCACTTCGATCTGATTGGCTGTAACTAAAGTCTTAATATCTTTCTTGTTTTTTGACGAAATCCTTTGAAATTTTGAACATAGCCATGCATTAGGATATCCTACAACATGAAATAAAGCAATTATCATGAAAACACGTGCATGCATGTGCGCTGCAATCTGATTGGCTGAAACTTTAAACAGCTATAACTCCCTTGGTTTTCAACCAAACAGGATGGGATTTGGAACATAGATAGATATAATGGACTTCTACAAATAGGTATGGTCACCATGCACATGCATACACGTGTGTGTACATGTGCTGCAATCTGATTGGCTGAAACTTTAAACAGCTATAACTTAGTTTTCACCCAAACGGGGTGGAATTTAGAACATAGATAGATGTAATGGGCTTCTACAAGAAGGTATGGTTACCATGCTCATGTATGCACGTGAAATGAGTAAAATCAAACATACACTTGAATGTATTTTTAAAATAATTTTGGATTAAATACTTTAATATTCAGTGTATTAAAATATAGATTGTGCAGACAAGATGATAAGGTCATGACGCAAATGCATTCATATGTGCACGCGTGAAATGCTAAAGTTTAAATGATTTTTGTACACTTCTTTGTAAATGTTTTTAAAATCTCAGATGCATAGAGTTTGTCTTATTCAATGAAGCTTACAGGGAATATGACACCAAAAGGGAGTTGGGGATCGTTTGGGGAACATCTGTAACGGTCCCCGTTACAATTAGCACTAGTTTATATATTTGTGTAAATATTGAATGGAGTTGGATTGCACATTTTTTTTATCTTTTCATCAGATTGTTTGTACAGTAGGTGTGCCACTATGAACCTAAATAGAGTTTGCTTTTTCTTTTTTTAATCAGAGTGTTAATTTGTACAAAATGTGTGATACTTGAACTGAAATGGAAAGATTTTTTTTTTCAAAGTCGGATATTATTTTTAATCATAACTGTAGACTGTCCACTTGATTGTAAGAAATCTATATCTAAGATTGAAATATACTGTGTAGTGCTTTATATAAAAAAATTCTTTCTTTTAATCTTTAAATTTTGTTAAACATAGAAAATATTTCAGATGTCACCATTTCCAATTTTTTAGGCATTAGCAATTGAAATGTTAAGATTTTACACCAATGTGTTTAAAATAAGGCTCCAGTAAAAATAAAATCAAGCATACTTACATTGTACTTAAAGTTAGCTGTTTAAATAGATCTATTAAATCTGCTACAAGTTCATAATTTTACAAAGAGGGGATCTGGAGTCTTGATATTCATTATGAAATATCTTCAGATACAAAATAGAAATGATATGTTACTGAAAATATTCTCTTTTTTTGTTTTTGATGCAAAAAGTAAAACATTTCAGAAGTGTGTGAATCTTGCATGTATTAATTATCAGTCTTCACTCCTTTCATTTTCCTTGCATAATGTCAAATATAGGTTTACTGTCATTGTTGTTCTAGCTTATTATCCTGGTTCTTGGTATATCACACATCTGTTTATCACAAAAAAAATAATAAAATGCATTTAGATGTCTGTAACTATTGGTCAGATTTTACCAATGCCTTTCATATTTAATTCCATGTAGATCATGGAGTCACAGCTGCTCTCTTTGCAGTGAGATTTTTGTGTAAGAGTTATCTCTCTTATTTAAATACTGTGATGATTTTGTTCTGTACATGTTGGGCATTATTTGTGTTTTTGTACAATGAAGATTTTTTTTTGTGATGTGTATATTAATGATGTATATCACATTCAAATAATTAAGAGAGCTTTTGTATCAGGAAATCTTGTATCCCTTGTAAGTTTAGATACAATTTGTGTATTTAATACCTTGTCCTTTGCTCTAGTCTTCTGTCTGTCTTTAAGAGGTGTAACAACATTGGGCATGATCAAGGTCACATACAGAAAAAGTGTTTGACTTGTTACTGGAGAGAATATAGTACTTCAAAGAAAAAATACTTATGACCTGAGGGCATCATGGCCTTGACCCAAGATTCCTGAAAATAAATCATTTCTGTTCTGGACATTTATTTTAAGGGAGAAACATACAGAAAAAAAATTGCCTTTGCCTTAAGGTGTCTTGTGACCTTGTCTCAGGGTACCTAGAAGATAAAGGTCGCTTTCAGAAAATTTTTAAGAATTTGTATAAACTGGTCATTCACTATAACAGTGTAGCATGAATGCTGAGGGTAAATCATGACCCAAGTTCATTTGGACAAGTTCAAGGTCATAGGAATTTTTTTTATAAGATAGCTAAATATTTGTGTATTTTTAAAAAAAACTTAATTTTTTTTTTTAATAAATTAAATGTAACTATGGGTCCCTTTGGATTTAAAACCCATTGTTTCCTACTAAGTAATTCAGATATCTTTTAAATTGTGCTCTGTTGTTGTCTATGAAATACATATTTTTGTAATTAATGCATCAAAGATACATCTTATAAAATATGTGTGAATCCTAGTATATGAAAAAATTTTCTGTGTATTTGCTTTTTAACAAGTTTATCCCAAAACATGAAGTCCACATTGAATCAAAATAATTTCCAAATAGATTTAGCTGCATGCATTTTAGATTCAATGCTTGTTTAAGCTTGAGTCTATTAAAAAAAAGTATGAGTATTAAAATCTCTAAGAACAAATGTTTCTAGTCCATTTTACAAATGCATGTATACCACCATATTAATTGGGCTTTCAGACAAGGAATCTTTCATTTTGACAGAATTTTAATTACAGTGATATGTGTTTTGTAGGATTTTGACTTGAATTGAGAACACAATTTTTAGAGAGACACCTACATTTCTAAATAAATGAAAGATTTGTTTTGAAAGTCTTATATGACAACTAGGGAAATTTATTTGTTGATATCTTATGTTTTTCGTAGCTTTATCCCCCCCCCCCC
>PRKT01000365.1:290555-305184 GCA_003671525.1 Saccostrea glomerata | reverse complement strand
ATTCAATTCTGAGTGTGGTGTCAAACAAGGGGATGTCTTAAGCCCCACACTTTTTAATGTTTTTATTGATGGTATTGTCCATGACTTAAAAAATGGAAATTGTGATCCTGTACAAGTAAACAATATGCATGTAAATTGTCTGTTATATGCTGATGATATTGTAATCTTCTCAGAAAGCAAAAGCGGTTTACAAACCAGTCTTGATATTCTCAGTAACTATTGCTCAAATTGGAAACTCCAAGTTAATGTAGATAAATCTAAAGTTATGATATTTAACTCAAATGGCAAGCCTCAAGGAAATGAATTTAGTTTTAATGGTAATGCAATACAAATTGTACCAAGATACTGTTATTTAGGTATTATGATGAAATGTAATAGGAAGTTTAATTTAGCAACAGCTGTGCTTATTGAAAAGGCCAGAAAAGCATGTTTTAAAATGAAAAGAATTATTGGATTTGATAACCCATGTAAACTTTTAGAAAAACCCTTTGATGCTATTGTACTTCCAGTTCTCTATTGTAGTGAAATATGGGGAGTGGATCTCTCATCCAAAGATATTTCAAATGTTGAAAATTTTCACTTAAAATTCATTAAAGACATCCTTGGAGTGCGCTGCAAAACATCCAATGCTGGTTGTTTAGCAGAACTTAAAAGACTACCACTTTTCTCTAAAATTTCCCTCTCATGTATCAAATATTGGAATCACCTGAAAACTTCTGATTCTTTGGCCTTTAAACTTTACCAATCCACAATTAACTGTAATTCTTGGACTAAGAAATTATTTTCTATTCTTGATAATCTTGGATTCTCCAACATTACAAAATATACAGGTTCCATCCAACACCTTTTACCAAACATTAAACAAAGAATCATTGATCAGTGCACTCAAGAGCAAACATCAAAAATCTTTGGTTTAGAAAAACTTGATCTCGTTTTTTTTTTTTTTTTTGCTTGTCAACTTTTTTTTTAGGTAAGTAAAAAAAAATTTCTCAGATTGGCCCCCCCACTTTCAAAAACGATGCTACGTGCCTGCACATGCTATCATTTCTCGTATCTCCATGGCTTTCAAGGAAAAAAATCAGTGTAAACTCAACATAAAAATGCACTTATGACATATAAAACTTATTGCCATTTAAAGTGCAAATTGTATTGGAACTGCAGAAAGATATTTTGTTTGACATTTTGCCGCGATGACGTATGATTTGGTGGATTTTCCTTTTCTGCATCCCAATATACAAAACGTCAACATTTGTACTTAATCATGTTGAATTCGTCTGAATGCAGAGTAAAATGTTAACTATTATTAATTTACAGGAGAGTTAAGACATTTTGATTCTGAGAATATTGCTTTTACCTAATATTCCATTACAATTGTAAACCCTACATTGTATGCACGTGCCATTTTAGAAATCACGTGGTACAAGTAAACAGATCTAAGTTGTACGACCCTTGATTTTCCGGCAGATTCTAATTACGTTAATTTTGTATGAGAGAGACTATTTATTTTTCTCAAAATGCTTACTTCAACTTTTTTCCTTATTCCTGAATGATATATTGGGAAAATTTGAATGAAAAAGCACACGATTTGCACCCGTATTGCCGCTTTAAATGAAACTCCTCTAAACTGACTTTACAAAACTATTATACAGGGCTGTTCGGACTGTTAAAAGGTAAATAAAGTATCAAAAATAAGATTTAAATATATGATTAATAACACGATACCATTCTAAAGGCCCAGAGAAAGCTTAAACTACACGAAATAAATACCTAAAGTAGCGACAAAAATCGTCGGCGTAAATCAAAGGTTTTACAACAAATGGATCTGTAGCTCTCTGCATGCTTTATCTGTGCGAATTTTCTCAAGCAGAGAGCTGCAGTTCTGCAGCTAGGATTGGTATATATTTTTTGACCTATTTTGGTTGTAAATCATGTGGCTAAAAAATTTCTAAAATATTAAGAATATATAAACTTTATTATAGGATGTTAAAAGTCCAATCTTTCTGCAACCATCCTTATTAATCTAAAGATTATTTTGTCACTTAAAATCCTATCATTATGAAAATTTGTATAAAAAATCAAAATCTTAATTCATGGTAAAACTTTTTCATTTTACTCTTGTAAATATAACTGCTGTTATTTCCAGGAATTTTGCCAAAAGTTTGTTCGTGTATTATCTGTCCTTAATTTAGGATAAATAACACAGCATAACGAAACCAGATGTATTAATTAGGGCAGTTGTAAGGAAGTTCAAATCACTGATCAGGATCTGTCAGCACTTGTCAGATAATTACATGTGCGCAGTCAATATATTTTTTAAAATCATTTGTAGTCAAGCAATATTGACTGTTGCTACGTTTGAGGATGTGGTTTCATCGTACAGAGAGTAATCGAATTTTGTAACAAATGTTTCTCGACGAATCAGAATCAGCTAACTTACATAAAAGTATAATATAAGAAAATAGTTACTGTATAAGAAAAGACTTCCTGGTTAGGATTTACTAACAGTGAGAGATAAACTCAAGCAGATGTAAAAGATCCAAAATAAACTTATCGACGTATAAAATTTTAATGTTTATAAATACAGTGTCATGTATAACAGACACAGAACTAAAATAATTGCAAAATCATTACGTTTCATTGCTGCCTCCGAGGTATGATATGTTACTGTCTGACCTAAGTAGCTATTCCAGGTGTACTTAAATTAATGAGCGATTTATAAACAGAAAATGAAATGTTTTATGGCAAGACCTGGAATGCGAATCTATATATGAATGTTTGAGATCATCATCTTTTATCCTTAAAGCCACCCTAGCAAGCATCTACTCATAAACACACACATATAGGCCGTATATAAAAATATACAAACAACAAAATAATGGCATTATAATGACGTCTTGATACAAGAAACTAGATACTGATAAAGGTAATTTCGGATAAGTAGTGAACTAGCCGGCAGTGAGGGAACTCTGGCAGTATCTCTCTAGTATCTGTCGTACTTAGATCGGCTGGATGTTCTTTGTTTGGAATACGCACTTCCTACAGATGTCGCCCTAGATCTGTGACCATCACTATAATCATAAGATGTCCTCTGGTTTCTTCTTTCTCTGTCCTTGAAAGAGTCAAGTCTCTCGCGATGATCGTATCGATTATCTCTCCGATACTCATCTCGATAGTCGTATCGGTTATCACTCCGATAACCGTCTCGTTTGTCTCTTCTATAACTACTCCTATTGTCATATCGATTGTCACTTTTGTAACCATCGCGATATCGGTCACTTCTGATGAATGAATCATCACTTCGATAATCATCATAATAATTTCCACGGCTTCGATTCCTACTATTTGACCTTCGAACTGATCCTCCCTGATTTCCTTTGCGATCAGCACTTCTACTTCGACGATTTCTTTCGCGATAGAAATCGTCACTATCTGACTCTCTGTCGCTGTAGTAATCATCGCGTCTCCGTGATCGGCTGTCAGATCTGCGATGGGATCGATCGATACTATTACGACGATGTGATCTATCTCCCGTTTTGCTTCGTTGTCTTTGCTCTCTGTAAAAATCATCACTTTCTGAGTCTCGGTATCTGTCTTTTTCATATCGAGATTCGGACTTACTCCGAGAACGGTGCACGTCGTTCCTTCTTTCGCGATTTTCATGCAAATGGCGATTGCTGTTTGAAGAGTTATGGCTTGAGGAACTGGTTTCTTTATATTTTGATTTTCGAACACTCCCTGATCGACCGAGGTCTCCATCGTATCCCTTATTTGTGTATTCTCGGAAGTAGGCTTTTCCCTCCGTTGTTGACTTCATTGGTTTCTCAGCTGCCCTTTCTGGTTTTCTATCGACTGTTTTCAGAGAATCTTTTTCTTTCTCATTCGTAGTCCTAATGAACTCCTTCGGGGTTGTATTTTTTCCCATCTTGTTTTTCGAAGAGTCGCCCTGTAACGGTCGATTAATTCTTCCCAGTTCGGAATCAGATCGAAGATCAAACTTCACACTTGATCGTGCATCATCAGAAAGACCTTTATCCGGTACTGACCTGTCTCGCCGGACACTTCCGGTTCGCCCGCTCCTCTGAAGGTTTTGCATTCTAATAGAACTCTTACCATCAACACTGCCATCCGATATAATGGCATATGAAACTTTACTTCCGACAAATTCAGTAGAGACGTTGCTAGTGTCGCTAAAAGCCTTGTTTTCAAATGCATGTGATCTTTTGCTTCGTTGACTAGTCCTCGTGCTTCCTTGACGACCATGTTGTGACCCGGAAGTGCTTAGAGGCTGGGCGCTTGGTGCGGTAGCTTGTCTTGATGAAGCTGTAAACAAAATTGTTCATTTAATAATGGGTTTTAATTTCATTACAAAGAAGAGAATCACTGAAAACTTACAAACGCGAAGGCCGGACCTAACCTAAGATGCAGGACTTTTCAGTTGCATATCATATCAATAGTTTTCGATAAGCCCGGATTTAGAGTTATTTCCCTTTGCCCGCTATCTTTAAATCAACATGTTCGGGTTCCTTCATTATTCAAACAACTTTAACTTGTTATTTAGGCCATTGTGGTGTAGGAAGATTGATATACTGAAAAATATATTTTGTTAAAGAATTTTCATTTTATAAAGGGCTTCCTACAAATATTTCTGTTACACCCACTTAAGAGAGAAGAATATAGATCTAATTCATCAGGTTGATCTTAACGATAGCACCAAGTGAAATAACTCGGAGATTAACATATGTTTGACATGCGAACAAGTAAAAAAATAAAACAAACTCAAACTGTTAGGTTTATTGAAGGTAAAAATTTATTTTCAAATTATGTTTTCCATTTGATAATCATAGAATTCCATAAGAGAACACCTTTTATTACTTTTCATTATGTTAGTAATTCTATTATCTGACATTCTAAGTTTTCTTTCGATAATTCTATCGACATTTACTAGGAATGCTTAAAATTTGGTCATTTACAAGATATGGAACAGAATATTAAACAAGATATCTGCAAAGAACAATCATAAGTATATGGCAAAGAGTACTTATATATTTCACTAGTTACAGTTTTATTTCAATAAATATAAAATAATCATGCGCGTGTACATACAATTTTAATTCTGGATTAACATTTTCAGACAAATTCAGTGAAATCTGCAATAATTATACACATATTTATAATTTTCATATCCCCAAACTTTACGTTAGCATTTCAATGGTTCATAAAAGTTAAATGTAGTATACCAGAATTCAAGTAGGTCGATTTACAGAAAAAAAATCATATCAAAAAAAATTTTCTTTCTAAATAAGAAATCTAACTTGAAATTCTATAATAAGCAGCCATGTCTATATAAAAAAAAACAATGAAAAAAATACTTGCTCAAAAGGCATGCACGAGAGTGTCATGTCCATTTTCCTTTGCTTACTTCCAAACGGTTTTTATAAATAAAATTTACAGTGAAACATGCTCCATAATTAAGTATGATTAGTAAGTTTTTTTTCACCCAAGTTAGTACAGGGGAAAACAGTACCTACTGTACAATCTCTGAAGCTCGTTTCCTACAAGTCTTGTGTAGGTGTTCTTCAAGCTAAAAACAAGACTGAAACCAAGCCTTTTTCCTGCCATCAAGATTGAACCTTTTTCGTGATTATTATCAAGCTATACAGTAACAAAATATACAATATTCATAAAAATATGTAGCACTCTTTGATAAAACAATAATAATATAAAACATACACTGTGGAGAGAAAAAATGTCTTTGTCACTTCCCTAATGTAATGATATCACGTGCTATACACAGAATATATATATAACTATATATAGAAAAGTTATTTAAGCCATTTACATGCATGAATTGCGTTTTACGCGTAAATATCAATATGATATGCCATATAAAATGAGTTATATAACTGTTTGATGTCTACATGTGGATACAATTTTACCGACAGTCTCTCCAATGAAATAATACAGATAACGGATACGCCTGCGCACTTGTATACCGATCACGTGCATTTCTTTCATAAAAACACACTAAAATTAATTGCGTAAATATAATCATCTATCTTTAAAAAAACCTAGTAAATGTAGTTTTATTTCTTCATTTTCTGCATTTTCTTCACTTCATCGAAAATGGGTAAATTAGGAGATTTCTTTTTCTCGCGCGATCGGGATCGGTGTGATCCGTGATGACCATGATGATGCTGGTGTCCATGATGTGACGAATGACCATGTGATCCATGTGACCCATGCGACCCCTGAGATGATTGGTCAGCTTGATCATAATGAGGGCGATGCTTCCGGGGAACAGAACGTGTTGATGATGATCTGCTTTGACTCCGGCTTCTGCTCCTACGTATACTAGCAGCATTAGGATTCCTTTTGAATTGACTTTCATATGTCATTCCCGTGTCTGAACTGTTTTCAGTTCTAGAAGGTGAGTAACTTCTGTCTGTGCTACGTGTATAGTTCGTTGCTGTATCATCGTCCTCGGAAGGTCGGCGGCGTCCGGCGGCTTTTCCTAGAGATTGTGATCTACCTCTCTCGTCGGTGAAGGCTTTGTTAGTATATCCAAAGTCATCATTACTATTAGTACTCGAGTCACTAGTGTGACTACTCGGTCTCTCCTGCCGTCTCCTTTCTGATCTCTCCCGCCTCGCTCTCGGAGGATCAGGGTCCATACTAAGATGCTTCACTCTCTGCAAGTCAGGATATCCTTTCTGAATACTTTGTTTATATGTTTCAAAATTAAAATCACAGCTGTCATCCGTGCTGCTCACAGACGCAGTATAACCTTCGTTGTCATGGCCTGCCTCTCCGCCGCCTTCCCTATTTCTTCTTCGACTTCTCCTCTGTGATCCCTTAAGGATTCCGTTCGGAGCCTGTTCCGGAAGTTTAAATTGGTAATCATTGCCTTCCGGTGGGTCGTAGGGCCGGTGTCTTCTCGAGTAGGAGCCCTCGAGGTTATGAATGGACTGCCGGTTCCTTTGTCTGTCTCCTTCGTGCTCTATGATAACCGTAGGGTCTGATCCCACTAAAACAAAAGTAGATGATTACACTGCAATAACTACCACAAATAAATGGTCGTCTAAAAAGTCTTAATATCATTACATATTAACAATTCACTTACACATCAGAGGACATTTAGGAAACTCACAAATAGAACCTATCTGTCCATCAATGTTATCTCCCTTGCCTTTGATATAGTAAACTAGAACTGTAACAATACTACTGCAATAACCTTTCTTAAAGGTTCATTAGAATTTAGTTGCTCTCCTTATGTCCAAAAACAAAATCGGTGGTCATGGACATATATGTTTAGCCTTGTTCTCTCAAAAGTAGTTCTCGCAATTAATTTGGGAATCTTGATGAAAACTAATTTATAGTAAAAATAATCACCTATAGTGCTGTTGTGAATTCATGGAACTTTCAAATGGCCATCGTTGCCAGGTAAACGGGGAAGGTTAGTGCGGGGTGACTTTGTTTGCAATGGCACAACTCAAATTTCATGTTCATTGGTGCCATGGAAACGAGGAATAGTTAATTCGGAATGATATGCGATACGGCTTGCAAGACGTGTTTTTTTTTCATTGACTGAAATCGAAGAAACTTACATTCCCTCTTTTAAAAAGTTAGAACTTAAATCTTGCACAAGAAACCATCCAATGATTACAAATCATGCCTGTATTCCAAATTTGTAGTCATCATTTGAGACCTTGTATTTTTAAGGTGCTTTTCATACAAGCAAACATGCATTATTCAAATTTGTATTTAATTTACATCTTAGTTTTATTTCTCATGCGGCACCGGAATGTAACACCCGACACGAGACAATTCATTTCAATCAATAGTTCATCTTCGACAAACAAGAGTTTCTCATACATGTACGCTACTCTTCTTATTCTGTGTATGAGGTGGGTAGCGGATCAGACTTCCTTGGTTAGCAAGGATGCCGATAGAAAGGACTTTTAGCTGTTGCTGACAAAGAGAGATGACGCTCGGTACAAGAAAACATGTATAGGTAAAATTAAGTGTACCCTTTCGGTCGTAGGGACAGGTTACATCGATCAAACTGGGTAGAGTGTACCCGAATTTTTTCTTCTAGCACTTTTTATGAAGTAAACTACAAGGTTTATGTTACATTTACTACAAATGAACGCCAGGTTCAAAATAAGAAAATCGTCGCGTACTACGTACAAGTCCCAAAACCAGGGATAAATTGGTATTATCTAAACACTGAGCTTGAGCAAGGCCCACTATGTAAGCGTAACTTAATAAAAATCGACAAGAGGTGAAATAGAACATAGCATGACATTGTTATGCTATGTTCATGACATTGAATAAAGCATACAAATGTTTGGCACATGCTTAATAAAGCTAAATATTCTGAAAGGTTGAATAATAAAAAAAACTATTTTTACAACTTATTACAGATAAATCTGAGATTTACCATATCCATGCATTTAACATTCACTGTTTTAAATTGATTGTAATAATACAAAAAGGCCAGTGCTGGTCTAAATATTAAGTATTGTTCTGTCTGTGCTAATCCTGACCAAAGAATTAAGACCTGAACTTCACATTATCCTTAACTTCTTTTAAAGGCATTTCACTTTGACCTAATGTTGTTAATCTAAACTTTGGATGACCATAAGAAGACAAATACGTCAAAGTAAACAGAAGGACTTGTTGAAATTGACATGAGGATGTTTACTTGTTCATAAAAGCTGATTTGAAAAATGCCGAGATTTCGTATAATTTTTAAAGACACGTTTAAATATGTTGTCTTGAATAATAATTTTAAGCAAATTTACGGTAAGAGAAAATTTAATCTGAATATCTTCTACATGTTGTCCCCAGAATATTAATTAGACCACCACTGACCACGTGACATTTCTAAGATCTATATTTAGTACCTGTGGTGAAGACGCTGGGCTGTAGTTGACGCATTTTCTCCTCCTTCTGCTGTGCCATCTGCCGACAGACAAAAAAGCAGACGACTGCAATGATGATGATGAGGAACGCAACCACGCCCACCGCGATGCCAATAATGGCACCCGTCCCGACTCCGCCCCCAGCCGTGTCGGCAACGTTGTTGGATACCACACCTGTCAATCAAATTTGTCGAAACAGTTAGTTAATAGTTCACCCAAGTCTGTATATCACGTCATCAGAATCATGACCTCACATCATTCAAATATAAAAGAAACTGTATTCTGATCAGTAGAAACCAGTTTCCTATACGAAAGTAGCAAGGACATGCGAGAAAGCTGCCCGGGTATAAACGCTCTTTCTATATCAATTTGGAATATAAAAGTTTTACATAGAATACAATCTTTTGATTAAACATATACAATGTTTAATTTGATGATATTTTGTATAATTATATAAATATTAAAACAGTGTACATTTCATGAACACGTCAAACTGGGTCAATGACGTGTATGTTGACATTTTACCCCTAAAAATTTGAACAACTTAATTTCTAAACGTGAATGTTAATTTCCTACCTTGCCATTTTATAAATTAAAGAAAAAAATATACTCTGAAACAAAAGGTTCCAAATATTTGTCCAACTAAGTATATTTGACGATTTTCGATAGTATGTTGTAGGCATTCGTCACAAGCTTATCACAAACCACGAGAAAAATGATCAGATACGACACTGCATAATTAAGCAATATAGATATAGTACAACGTAAATTAAAATATAGATATTACTTACTCTGTTATTTCTCCATAATATACAAATGAAATTAAGTCATACTGGCAAAATAAGAAAATTAGAAACAACACCCGAACAGCAATGCATTAGTCCATTCAGAGTCCTTGTTTATGTAAATAAACGGGGCATATCAACCACTCTGGGATACACAGGTATGTCACCGGTATAAGGGACAGGAATTGTGGGGACACAGGTAGATTAGGGACAGGTAACTCTGGCTGAGGTTTACACAGGTCGATAACAGATTCAGAGGACATTACCCTCTATACGTTATTGACATGGATCGATTTATCTCTCAACATGCAATTTGGACATTTTCATATTTTAATCTGTATATACATGTAGCTTCTGAAGAAAACAAAACCAACCTTTGCTGTGCAAATATTTATTTTCAGATATGCTTATACATAAATACAAACAAGCTTAATTGCACACTAGTAAATATACATCGATACTGAGGACGTTTTATATAGACCATGTTCATTTAACAAGCCACCTTTGTACATGTAATGAATTATGCACGTTTACCTTTTGTAGTACTTAGGACGAGGTTGAAGCTATATGCTTTAGTACTTCCGGACCCTTTATCCAGGCGGACGATAAGATTTCCGGTACGGGTCCGGAAAGACTCTCCTGCGCCTGTGCTAGGGATACAAGACAGCGTTTGCTACAAAGAATTTTTAGAAAGTTAATGAAGGAAATATTTGTCTAAATCATAGTCAAGCGATATTGCTGGATAAATTGATATATTTAACCTTAAAGTCAATATCAAAATTATTACAACACTAACTTCTTCCGTCGATAAAAGATGGACTCAAAGAAAAGTGATATTAAGATTGCAATAATATGCTTATAAGTACAGCTACAATTGTGTTGGGGAATGTAATCAAACGAGAATACTAAGTATTCATTCAATGGACTTTGTGAACGAGGTTCTCATAAAAGTTGAAGTAGATTTTAAAACAGCAAAAATTTACAGCTTTATTGCACTTGCAAGAATCAGAACGCTTCTTCCCGCGAAACATGCAAAGAACTTTGAGAAAGATAGAATTGCATATCTACAAGTACAATGTATGTCGTACCGATGGGAATTTCATTGTGTTGTCATTGTCGTAGAAGTACAGCCGGACAGTGCAGTCTGTGACGTCAATATGCTGGACACTAACAAGGAACTGGGAGGCCGAGTTAAACCTTACCACACAGGATGCAGCACCCCCTGAGGTGATGGGGTTAGGATTGGCCTTCAGGGTGAAGACTTCAAGGTCAGACACCGTGATAGTCCGACCACAATCCGCAGAGTTCTCAAAATCCACTGAAAATTAATAAACATGTACGTAAAACCTACATATACTAATGCAGGGGTGAATGAATGGGGGTAATAAGGTCATCGGGCATTAATAAAGATATAATTTGTTCACAAAAGCACCATGAGCACTGAGGCACAAATGGTAAGGATGGATGTATACCTTTGAATTAAACTGTGAATGAAAACTATTCTACAGGTAAATTATGAGAAGACGAATTTATGAGCGTTTCTTTTTAGTGATGAAGTATTTGCCCGAGGATTTAACAGAAAGTAGTTACAATGTACAAATGTAACTAATGTAACTTATCTGTTTATAAAAGTGCAGCATGATTTTAGATTTAACAAATATCATGAAATGGTTTCTTGGTTACAATGATTCGCACCTTTTTCATCTACAAATGCGCAACAACTTCAAAGAACTGTTGTTTTTTGTTGACAGATTAATTTCTGTTTAAATATAAATAGACATTTATGGACTTCTTGAAGTTAATTAAACAAACAGAACGATGTAAAATCAGCAATATACATTCACGTTTATTCAGTCGCCTTTATCTAACTTACAGTCTTTTTCATGATTTTTTTTCTTGATGAAATATTTTTTTTAAATGATTCATAAACAATCTTAAAATTAACGGGAGGCCGGTTATGACGTTTTACAAGTTGATGGGACTTCAAAGTGTGACCTTGTGCATTCATTATTAGGTGGAAAAAAAGGTTCTTCACGCCAAACTCTGGCAGGCGTTGGAGAAATCTTTAGGGTCATCAGCAAATGAATTTGCAAATGCAATAATTTTGCATAATTAGATGAGCTGGTGATTTACTTTTTGACAAACATAGATTTCTATTTGGGAGCTATGCTTAGCATTTAATTTTTTAGTTGATATTGTAAGTGTACTTGCATATGAAAATGACAGAAATTTGTTGCACTTTTTACGATGAAGAAACACATTCAAAGACGACTACTATAAACATGTAAATAGTATTTATTTTACACATATTACGTGTCCATAAAACACCAGTAATAATTATCGGTCTTATTTGACAAAAAAGATGTACATGTATTACCAGGCAGACAAGCATGAATTCCCCCTGGGGACTTAACATTACATAGTTATTACGTACCATTGCAAGGTGTACTTAAGTAACGAAAAAATATTATGGCGCTTACCTGTAAATTCAAATGCTTCGATCATGACCCACATGACATTGACCAGAAGACACACAATCAACTTCGTCTTAACTTTCATCATGTCTTAAAACTTCTCAGATCTTCGTTTGTTCATGGCACAATATAGTTATCAATTTAAAAAAGAGACGCCAATTTCATATGCTGACCCAATTCCCAAATCAGGTCAAACAGCTCGAGAATGCTTATGCAAAACCGTCCAAATCATGATATTGTCGATGATACTATAAGCCTATCAATATCAAGGAACTGTTGATTTCAAACAATAATCCATAATTATTCGAAAATCGGATAATCCAAAAAATCCTAGTGAAGATATGTTTAGAATCACATCACTGAGCCTGGTTAAGTAACTATTAACAGTAAATTAGATAATCCTTCAGGTATGAAATTAATCCAGGTATAGCTAGAAAAAGTAGTAAAGCTGTATCGTTTTCGATAAAAATGATAAATGGAACATGTGGAACAAGGTGCTTTATTTACAATATCTCATGCACAAAACACTTCCGTAATTCTGGCTATGGATATCGCCATGTTGGAAATTCTCTACACCTGGTCACAGGTAATATACATGATGTGGCGCCATCTAGCGAGAAGTATTTCTTAACATTAAGTCAGTATAGTGTATTACTCTAAAAGGTAGATAACATGGCTATTTCCTATTTTGATAAATAGTGAGGGACATCAATCATTAAAAGAAGTTTGCATCGTAAAAAAGTCTCGAGATTTAATGAATTGAAACAAATATGCTTTGTTTTTTTTTTAATTCAACCTTGGCCCCAATATCAGACGCGTACTGAACCGCTCAGTGAAGTTTCCTACTTAATTTTTTATTTTGATTCATTAATTCCTTTAATCCCTTTGGAGATTGTACATTACTTCTCTGGGCACGAATTTGAGTAGTCTGTGTCATTTAAGGTAATTGGAATATAAAGTATTAGAACCTTCGAATTACAAAAATTGGGTCGAATCTTCAAATAATTTCTGTTGACTGTGCACGACTTGACTCGGTGATTGACACGGTTTGTTAGGTAATTTTAAAAAAAGAAATTCCCGTATGAGTAACCCCGGGTTGATGAACTAGTGCGTTTTTACCTGTGTTCAATCAGCTGATAAAGGTGTGTCATTGTTTACCTTACTGGGATGTTTTCTTTATTTTGATTTAATTCAGCTCATTTTGAGTCCTTATTGACGACATATAAATTTATTTATAATAAAATCATATAAATCAGCTATTTATTAAGACTAAATACTGTACGTCTCCAAACATAAAACCTTAGTAGTAAACGTGTGTTCATTTCTTGATTAATTTTTTTTTGGCCATACCTGAGGTTCTGATGTACATTTAGATCAAATATATTAACCCATCATAAGGAATACAACAATGTAGTGATTTTATCCCTTTTTTTAATTTAACACATTTTACATTATTTATAATAAGATTTGAACACCTTTGTTGTACATCATTATGTATATTCATCCTGTAGGACCGGTCGATACAGCACTTTCAGACATGTACTTATCATGGAACAACCATAATCTCTGTCCATACAGTATATAAAACATAATGTCAATACTATACTAACCTGTATCCCCGGGACTTCGATGATAAAGAAATTAAAATATTTACTCTACCTTTTTTTTTAAAATAAGTCCACGTGTATGTGACACTTCCCTCTTCGATCTGGTATGGTAGACAGGATGTATTTAAAAAATTCCAGTTTGTTTTCACCCGTCAGCGCACATTACAATATTCATCCATTTCGTGCACCCTGATTGTAAATACCCCCTCCCATTTCCCTTCATTTCCAGACAGCAAGAGAAAAACAAAATTTAATGATTTTTTAAGAATTGCGTGCATTCGAAATATCTCGCATTTTTCTTTTTTTTTCAGGCAGAATATTAATTAGGTACATTATCTCAAATAATTACTACAAACTGGAAATTGCATTTATTATATTGCAACCTATACAGTCATACAGATACACCTTTCTAAAGGAGAAAGTTTTCATTAACATGATTAAGTTATACTCTCTCTAACCAAGGTAGAAATTGAAGCTTAATTATTCCATGATACCCGTTCTATGATATTTAATATAATTACAGTTGTATATAAAACTGATTAAGGTTTAATTTAACAGACAGTTTTAAAATTGTAACATTTATATTTTCAATCATCATGCATTTCAAAAACGTGAACAATATACAATGGGACGTTATCAGGTTATAGGCGTCTCCAAATGAGTGAAAATTCTAGAGAGGGACGTTCAACAACATGGAAAAAATGGAACGTAAGGATTAGCGAAATTGGTTTTCAGAGTGGATCTTCTTACTTTTGTAAAAATAACAAGATCAATATAATCCCACAGTTTGATTGTATTATGTTAAAGATGGAGACTTATCCTGGAAAGGGGGGGGGGGG
>PRKT01000365.1:205031-289592 GCA_003671525.1 Saccostrea glomerata | reverse complement strand
GGGGGGGGGGGGGTAACGGAGTATTAGGGGGGAGGATGTAGACCGACTATTGCACTGCTGTTCTTGGGTCTTGTTTTCTTTCTTTTTTTTGCGAGTACATGTATATAGTATGGTATTTTCTTTTCTGTTTAGTACCGTTGTTTCTTGTGAAACTTTTATTATATATATGGTCTGCGCATTTATGTATAACACAGACCCTAAGGGCGAATTCCCAGACTAGGACAGCTTACATAACAGGCATATGTACATGAAATTAATAATTAATATACATACCATTCTGTGAGAGTGTCGCCTGAATGAGACAGAAAGTTAGAAGACTCCAGAACATCCATTTATCGTCCATATTCGCCATATTTCCCTCACTGCCGTATATAAAATTCTATTCCTCCATAACAATGAAATCTAGATCACTTTCGCTTTAATTAATCCGGTATCCATTCAATAATTAGGTATATCGCTAAGAATCACCTGTCATAATGAGTTGATCAGTCAGATTATAATTACACTAATTATAAAGGTACCTCATGAATACCATTCAGATATCACTTTGAACTCAGAAAATTTCGTAAACACATGGTTAAATAAACAGACTAAATATAGAAAATCCATTGGTCGCGCGTGGTCTTCACATTCCGGAAAATCAATCGATCGTCTAATCCTGCTTATACCTGAATGAATCAGCAAGGCCTGACACACCCCGTCACAATATCAGCTGTTATGTCGATTTCCGTCCAGAAATGAAGTCCCCCTACTTTGTTTTGAAGGTTCTAAAAACAAATAACACTTAATCAAAGATTTGTTGATATTGGCCAATAAAACTTCCCGATTCGTTGATCGATCTGCTGTTTCCCATGTGTTTGACCAGTCTATGGTGGATTACAGCTATTGTGATGTCAGGTTCGCGTCTAGTCCTTACCTGAGACGAACATAAAATGACCTTCGCTGAATGTCAAACGATTCGAAGTTTCACCTCAGGGTTCATATAACACATTTGAATACTGTTAAATTTTCTACAGCTCAGCAAAGTTTAACCTGAATTCTTTTCCGATTTCGTACACAGTAGCGATATTTCATTCCGCTATAATATACCAGAATACATCGTCCAACGCAACTACAAAGCAGTTCGTAAAAAAATAAAATTGAAAGCATTAATATTAATCATGTAATTTCTCAATGACAAATGAAAAAAAATTATGCAATGCATTTAAAATCTTCAACTGAAATCAAAAACTAGTCTTGTAAGGTAGTGTTTTTATTCCCTAAGAAGAATTTAATACATATCATTTTGGGACTCGTTGAATATGGAAATGTTTTCTCTCCCGTTCTTTGCAAAATAAGTGAAAAATCTCTTTAGAAGTATAAAAAGTATATTTTTACCGAGTAAAGACTTCATTTCATGAATTTAAAACAGTAGCAACAACGGAACAATACACTCCCAAAAATTGAATGCTTAACCACTGTTTTCCTCTTAATAAGATATATTTTATCAAAAATACATAAAACCGATGGATATCTTGAAGGTTTTCCTTTGTCCCATTGAAGTCGAGATCAAGTGGTTTGATAATACATGCTCGTAGTTTCACTATTTAGTTCGCTGTATTTATATCTACCACAAGAGAAGAAATTTGAAAGAACGTGTTTTTAATCTAATTTTTAAAAAAGGCTAACTACACTACTGAAAGTAATGCAATAAAATGAATTTGGAACTTGAAGAAAGCCCCCGTATACAGATTTACTATAATTCACTAAACTATTCCAAGGACAGAGGATAAATTGTAGTCAATGACCCCTTCCTCAGACTCTAAAACAATCACAAAGCCAGCGAAACTAACGACTCAAGGAAAAACAAACCGATTCATGAGATTTCTTAGTTTTTGAAACCGCTAAAGGTTTCAAAAAAAATCTCTTTGTATTCTTTCAGTCGCCTTTTTTTTTTTTTTTTTTTTTTTTTTTTTTTTTTTTTTACAAAATGTCATTTAATACAGTTTAATTTTCTTTGCTAAGGAAACATTATTAGAATTTAACGGTAATTTATCATTTTATTAAATATAGAGATCCATAACTTTGATAAGGTTTCAATTTTTAACCTGATAATAAAATAAAAAATCTCTAACCAAAAAAAAAACATGACATGTATATATTTGTTAACTTTATAGTCACAAATACTTCAAGTTGTAATTCGATAATCAACCTTATCACATTTTATAAATTTGAACTACTAAATCATTTTAGGAGATATATATTTGTTAGAAAATTTATATAATAAAATTGATAAAAAATCTTTAAACTAACTATTTCTCATCTAGTTAGAAACAAGTTAGTATGGAAACATCCATCAATTGTTTCAATATTTGCATAGAGTAAAATGTATTTTTGGGGGAAGGGGAGTGGGTTAGTATGGGGAATATAGAATCTCCACAAAGGTGTAACTTATGCGGAAGCGATTCTTTTCTACACATAGTATTGCTCAAATTATTAGATCTTGCTATTTTCCTCAAATGTACAGTGTACATTAATTGTATACACCTTGATGGAAAGATGCATGGTTCCATCCTCATGGGGATCCTCCTTAACGGCTGATTCGGCGCTGTCAACTACAGCCTCCAGAGGTGCACCGACTTGAATGATCAGGTCCCAGTCTGGAACCACTTGTCTCTACATCACTGCTGTTCTATTTTACGGTCTATCTCTGTACTGCTTATTCTTTCCACTTCTCTGCTCTTCTCCGCAACCACATGGACGCAGATTCCACCTGCCTGCAAAGACCCTATCAATATCCTTCTATCTGTTCCCGTTTTGCCAATGGTTCTCAGTGCCCCTCAAAATAGTCTGCCCCACGAATCCTCTACAACCCACTTCCACTACAAAAAACAGACCTTCCATCCATTCTGTTAACAATCCTTCAGAAGGTCTCGGTACTTTAGATTTTTTCCTTTCGTACGCTGCATCCATGCTATCTCACCATGGCAATGTTAATTCCAAAACAATTGTCGGTCTTGTAGCCATTGACCAAAGGACTATTTCCGGCCTCTCGTTTGTGGATATTATTTCAGAAGGAAATACAGTCTTTCCGTGAGGTCTGCCCACATCTGCCAATCTGTTGCTATCCCAAGCAGACCACTTCCTTCAACTCTTACTTTATGACCTTTTTCACATTCTTTCACCACAAAGTTGACAAATCTCAGGCCCTCTGTGTTCTTCTTTGGCATTTAGATACCTTTCTCAAGGTGTCAGCTATACTGACTAGGACTCTATCATGTCTCGAAGTGTATCTCCCATCTTTCAATGGCTTTGAGCAAGATGATAATATGTGCTCCAAGTTTGCTGGTTTACCGCAGAGGACACACTTTGGATCATCTGTCACTCCCAATGTTAACAAATTAGTTGGGCTGTGAAGAACATCATTTCAGCTTAAACTGAAGTCTGAATGGTTCCATCTTTCAAATATCATTCCATCTCAACTTCACTTTACATGCATTTTCCCAGTTCACCCAGCAACCTTGATTCTTCATTCCAACTGCTTTTAACTGTCTTGAATCTTCCTCCATTGCACGCACTTCTCTCTGCACCAAACCGCGCTTCTCTTCTACTGAAGCTGTCCCCCATCTTGCTGTTGGTGTGACATTAAGCCCTTGCCAGCCCATTGCTAGTCTTCCCACAATGTCACTGTGTCTCAAGCGGAATTCTGCTTCTTCTGTATTTTTCTTTACTGACCACTTTCTTTCCGTCCTGATATCTACTTTTGTTTGCTGTCCGGACCTTCTTGTCTTTGCAATTCTGTAACATTAAGTGTTGACGCACCTTTGTCACCTTGAATTCCTTGAAGTAATTGACTTAATAGGTAACTGTAGCTTAGCCCGGACCTATATAAACTAATGCTGCTGAAACTTTGCGGTACCTCCAGCTATCTCCTCAGGTATCTGCTCGCCGTTGTTTCAATCCCTTCTACTATGCTCATTGGTACCTCATACACCAATAGCGACATATCAAGCGAAGCAGTATCACATGTTGGTAAATCCATTCTTTATATTTACCGGACAGTCCACTTTTATCCACAGTTTTCATCGATTCATCCTGCTGTCTGCTTGTTTCTTTCACATTTTGCCTGTCTGTTAATGTGTCATTAAACAATTTCCCTAAACATTTTACTGGCTTCTCTAAGACTGTTGGTTTTGGATCTCCTTCAATCTTGAATCTCTCTTCTTTTACTTTTCCATTCTTTATTACTAAACGACGACTGGAGGTTTGTTTGGTTTTACTTCCCCAAGTGATAGCTAATTCTAGTTCTTGTAATGTCCACTTGGCTTCAATAACTGTTTTGCTTGTATCTCTCATGTAATCCATGAATGCTCTCCAAGGAGGTTGGCGTACTCCTGACTTCATCCATGGCCCTCTGCTCTTCTTCTTTACTGACTTGACTATCATGTTCATTGCGGATATGGTGCGTCCTGTGACTATACCGACTTTTATGCGTTGCCATGCAGTTGTGTAATCCTGTACTGTAAATCTCAGCTGAAGATGGTCAAAATAGTCTTTTAAAACTCCACTTGTCTTAATTTTCTGGTACATGGTACATGGTATCTTTCGAGTGTCAGCTCTAAGTTTATGGGGAACTGTCCCATATGCATTAATTTGCTAGTTCTAGCCAGATGACTACTAACTCCCCTTTAGACTAATTGGTTTTCCGGATTATCTGTGCAGTACACTTGTATGCTAAATACATCCTGATACTCCGGGTACTCCATCCTATTGCACAGCGATATCAATATACTGATTTTCAAGCATGTATCTAGATATTCTCCTCGCTAAAATTGCAAGGTATATCTTCCCTTCTACGTTCTGGAGCGATATTGTCCTAAATTGATTCAGTACTTCTGATTTCTCTTCTTTGGGAATAAAATAACCTTCTGCTCTGTACCAGCTATCTGCTTGATGGAAAGATGCGTGGTTCCATCCTCAGGTGGATCCTCCTTCATTGTCTGTTTCGGCGCTGTCCACTACAGCCTCCAGAGGTGCACCGACTGGGGTGATCACTTGGGCAAGAATGAAATTAAGTCCAAGCAAACCTCGTAGTTTGGTATAAAGAATAGAAAAGTAAAAGAAAAAAGATTTAAGATTGAAGACAATGCAATATAACAGTCTCAGAGAATCCAGTAAAATGTTTATGGAAATTCTTTAATGACACATTAACAGACAGACAGGCTAAATGTGAAAGAAACCTGATGGATTTAACAACATGGGATACTACCTCGCTTGATATGTCGCTATTGGTGTATGAGGTACCAATGAGCATAGTAGAAGGGATTGAAACAACGGCGAGCAGATACCTGAGGAGATAGCTGGAGGTACCGCGAAGTTTCAGCAGCATTAGTTTTTGTTATACCCTTATAAATATCATTCTATATATTTATTACTTACAAAAAGTCCAACAAAAGAACTGTTTATTACGTCGGTCTAACAATTTCACTATTGACCGGTCTTACATAAGAATTGTTAGACCGCAACGTCACTCGTCTGTTACGTCACAATTAATTAATCATCGTGAAATATCGGCGACGCGAAAATAGCCGAACTTAAGAGCTACAAGAGTTGTTGCTAACAGCTAGGTAAGGAAGAAGGAAAGAGTATATTTTGTGATAAATAATTTTTGTGATACAATAGATATATAATTGATTTTTTTCTTTCTCAGCTTGATGTGTTATATCTACTGAAGAAGCCATAATTTTCTATACAAAATAATAGATAATATAGCGTGTATTGATTAAATTGATCACTCTTAAGTGAGCAGTGAAGGGTATAACAAAACAGTTATAGACTGGGATTCGGGCAACATATGATTTGTTGGACCTGAAGGTGAAAATGTTGCCCTTGGCCTGCGGCCTCGGGCAACATTTTCACCTTCAGGTCCAACAAATCATATGTTGCCCTCATACCCAGTCAATAACTGTATAATATAGCCCCGGGCTAAGCTACAGTTACCTCTAAAGTCAATCACTTAGGAATTCAAGGTGACAAAGGTGCGTCAACACTTAATGATACAGAGTAGCAAAGACAAGGAGGTCCGGACGGCAAACAAACGTAGATATCAGGACGGAAAGAAAGTGGTCAGTAAAGAAAAATATACAAGAAGCAGAATTCCGCTTGAGACACAGTGCCATTGTGGGAAGACTAGCAATGGGAAGACAAGGGCTTGATGTCACACCAACAGCAAGATGGGGGACAGCATCAGTAGAAGAGAAGCGCGGTTTGGTGCAGAGAGAAGTTCGTGCAATGGAGGAAGATTCAAAAATGGTGAAAGCAGTTGGAATGAAGAATCAAGGTAGCTGGGTGAACTGGGAAAACGCACGTCAAGTGAAGTTGAGATGGAATGATATTTGAAAGATGGAACCATTCAGACTTCAGTATAAGCTGAAATGATGTTCTTCACAGCCTAACTAATCTGTAAACATGGGGAGTGACAGATGATCCAAAGTGTGTCCTCTGAGGTAAACCAGCAAACCTGGAGCACATATTATCATCTTGTTCAAATGCTTTGAAAGATTAAAGATACGCTTCGAGATATGATAGAGTCCTAGCAAGTACAGCTGACACCTTTGAGAAAGGTATCAAAAAGCCAAAGCCAAACTTGTTAGCTAATAGCTTGCCCCGTTTTAGAAATTGTCCATATGTAGAGCATGCTCTTGCCTGTTGAATCAACTTAGACACAAGACCCACATTTGCTCGTGAAAAGTGTATATTGCTGAATAAGAATGTGAAGTTGTAAACGACATCAGAGACAAGTTATTTATTTAAACAACTGGATTTTTTGTAAATTGTTAGCTTCACAAATATAGAAAGTTAAAACGACTTCAGACACAAAATCATTATTTTAACAACTGGAAATGCTTTGAGAAAAAAATGTTCAGTCCATTGATTTTAACTTTTTAAATGATTTCTTTTTCAACGGTATGTAAATTGGGAGACATGTTTAAAAAAGAAAAGAAAAGGAAAACCACTGTTGTTTGATAGAATTAACATCTTCCCTATTCGTGACTTTACAATAAATCTACCCATATCAGGGTTGTACAGCGTTGGATATACGCTCGTAAATTATCGTACAATTTTTTGAATTTACATAAAAGTCTCCATCATTGATGTCTCTATTTAAATCTTATTGCATACACTAGGCAGTGACATAAAGAAAAGAGTAATGTCCACAAACGTAATAAAAAGGCTTACTCCTTAGTTTTGATGTTTTTATGAAACAAACTTAACGTCAGATTGTAGCGTGTATATTCACACCATAGCGCTCGTAAGATTGTGTGAATTGTTTAATGTACAGTTGAATTTTGGTATCTCGAACACTGTTATCTCGAACTAATATATATCTCCAAAGCTCAAGATTTTAGCCTGAAGAACAATTACAATAGTTTCAAACCATAACTGTTTTTTAAAAACCCCTTTCATTGTTGATATACTCTTTTTTTCACCCCTTTGTTATTTATCTTTATATTATTTTTCTGGAAATCAAGATTTTATTTTATAACTCACAACTTATTCTGTATTATGAAATGGCACGAATCTTCGCTTTCTATCAGAACATGAATATTTGTCAAAAACACATGTTAAAGATTAAGTAATTTAGAGCATTTAATGTGAAATTGATTGTGGTGATAAATAAAATTGGGGATAATTTACGAACTGTAAATTTTCGATTAGTGACTGACAATAGGAGCATTATTTACGATAATGGGAGACAGAGAGAGAATTTCCTGCGCACGAGTTGTAGTGACGCTTAAGTCGCGTGATGTATGTGTACAGTGCAGTTTGAAAAAAGAAGAATATAATCGTCTGTATTTCGACTGGGCATCTTTTAAATTTTTTAATAGAATAGAAAGACCATATATGTACCAAAGGAAAAGAGAGATAAGAGGATAGATTGTATGTATAAAAGGAATCTATCAGAAAACATAATACGTAAGTGCAAATAAATTTATCTCATGAAATTTATATCAAAAGTAATTTTTTTTTTAAAGTAAAAAATCGTGAAAATTATTTTTATCTCTATCGAAATAACATCCTATGTGTTAACATGGCTTTAAGTTTATAAATTGAAGTATGATAAAACATTAGATATGTTACTTTCATATACTAGTACGTTTAATGTATATTGACAGGGCGTTTTATCCTTTAGTTCCTGCTTGGACGACTTATATACCTTCACTTTTGCAGGATGGCATCTCTGTATGTAGAACGTGTCTTATTCCATGCACTTTATTCAATGAAAACTGCCCTATATACCCTAAAGGACAAAATAAGGACTCAGTATTCAATTGCAAGTTTTATTAGTATACATGTACTACATGACAAAATGTACATTGCTCAGGTCAAAATCATATAAATACAAAAAGGAAACGTTGTGAATTTTAATATCAATTCAAGTATAAAAGAAAAGTTAGCAATATTCAAACATTACCATTCATTAATTTATTTTTCTATTTTATAGGTCTGCAGGCATTATAGCGGGAATAGTGATTGGATCTATCTTCGGAGTTCTTCTGATAGGTTGCTGCTTTTCTATGATTCACCGTCACTGTCGCCATAGATTTTCGGGACACTTCGGAACTTATCCACCAATCATTGGAGAACACCATGGCGGACATTATGGAGGTCACCACGGGGGTCATCATGGCGGCCATCATTGATAAACATCACTGACACGTGTTTCATAATGAAGGACATATGTTACTTTACTCCCAGTGGCAGCTAATTAAAGTCTCATTAGTTATAAAGAGTCTTGAATGCAACATGACATGACACTGGAAGTGATGCGAGGCAAGCAATGACGGATCCATTTCTAAAAAGAATTATATAAGGCTTATAAAATTACTAGGAACCAAAAAGTATATATATTCATAATTCATTTGAAAATAAATCTCTATTGTAGATAGCTCAAACATATCGTATTGATTCTATAAACTCTTGCCATTTTTGTGAATATTTGAATAGTAGTCCATGTTTAAACTAGGTATTGGAATTGTAATTTTCTTCCAAAATTGCAAGTATAAAAACTGATAAAGAATCATTTTATTGTTATTCATTAAACTTTGGCATTGTTAATTCCCATTTTATACATATTGATAAAATAATAAAACACTTACACTGTAATTTCTAACAAATCTGCCATGTTTGGAATTACAGGAAGCTTCAACTTCTCTGATAACAATAACTACAAGGTCTAGAAATAAATGGTAACTAATATTATTTAGAAATAAAGAAAATATTCATTGGAGCCAAATGAAAGTGAACAAACTTATGATTATGTTGTTAAGAAATTGTATGCTTTATAGCAAATGAAATTAAAAAAATATCATTCAACATACCATGAAATTTTGATATAGAACTAAAAGGAAAAAATAATACTCACTATTAGTGAAACATTAAAGAGTTGAATAATTTGTATAAGAAAGTTGCATGGCCAAGTCTGATATTTGTCTAGATTCACAATATCGTAAAAAATATATTATACACATGTTCATGGACAGAGTGTCATGGTATTTATTATTACACACTGTCAAGTGTGCACAATTACATAATAAATATATAAACTCTATCTGGGTAAACTTTAAAAGAATAATAAATTAATATAAAAAAATGTAGATTAGTAAAGTAAAAACTAATTATAAAGATATCAGTATATTAAAACACACTTCTACACAAGCTGCAAAACCCTGTCCGACATTGCGCTAGCTACGTCATGAATAGGGTTATTTTTTCATTTATCAAATACATGTATAATATGCAGGTTTTCACTTCTTGGATTCCGAAACTTCATAAAAAACCATAAAAACAAAGATACATGGCGGTTCAGTTTATATTCTACCATTCCTTTTTTTCTTTCCTCCTCAGTACAGTAATAATAGCATCGAAGTAAAAGTTTCAGAAATACTGTTTACCAATATATTCGAGAAGGTATGTACAGATGAGTATACTAAAAACTAAAAGGAAATTTTCGAAATATTAAAATAACAAAATTTTACTTAAATAAATAATAGCAAAACGTTCAACTTTTCAACACTTTATATAATGTCATGATGGGATACGATATATCCTAGTGAGTTTCAGATAGAGATACCACAGAGTCTGACACATCTGTTTCATATTTAGATATATATTTATATTACTTGAAAAAAAAGACGTTAATGGTAATTTAATTAACAACCAGGCTCGATGATAAACGTGATGACTTTAACTTAACTTTAACTTTCCTTACTTATGCAGCAATATACCTTCATCACCCACATACGGAGTTTGATTGGATACGCAAGAGCATGCTCTGCGTTTGAACAATTTCTAAAACGAGGTAAATTATCATAAGTTGATGAAACGAGAATACACGCAGTCTCGTTTAAAGTCATCATTTCGTAAGTTCTGTGGTCGATACAATGACCCTGTCAGCAAATACAATTTATCATTGAGTCATATGCTGACTGACTTTTATCATACTATTTGTTAGTCCATTATTTACACACTGAATTGACGACGGATTTTTCCGTTATATCCTAATCCTGACAAGGTGCATACGGCGGGTGTGACCGGTCGGCAGGGGATGCTCACTCCTCCATGGCACCTGATCCCACCTCTGATGTTTTGGAGGTCCATGTTTGTTCTGCTCCTATTTTGTATTGTTTTATGGACTTTGATGTTTGAATACTGTTCGTTATCTCCATATCCTTCATCAATGAAAATCTCCAGTAAGAAATATCATTATATCTAAAATTGTGTCAATATAACATTACATTAGACCCTAGAGAAAATTATTGAATACATTATTTAATTTGAATGTTTGTTTCAAATGCAATATGGATTTTAGTTTTCTATTTTAACTTCTAAGTTAGTAATCATTACCTTTGATTAAGTTCTATATACACTGTGTTTATTATACTGTATTTGATAATAATTAACAAAATAAAGCACTAAAAAAATTTCAGTTTTTATTTGTTTTTATGTAAAGGAGAAGGCCCGAGATTAGTTTTTTCTCTCACAGAATGGACAGTTTTCGGCCATTCTCCTACTTAAAACATGATTCTCTTTGATCTGAAAATTTAACAAAAAATGTGCAAAACAGGTAGCACACATACTATAAATCCATTGTTTACAGAATGGACAGTTACAGGTAAGCTTAGGGTGCACAGCAATTTGTTGAACAGCCATTGTGTTTCCAGTTGCAAATAACAACAGGTCATTGTCTAAAGAATGGACAGTTACAGGTGGATTTCGGGGGATGCTAGTTTAAATATAAGAATGTAACTCCTCAAAATCTGTTTATATTTTGCGTTGTAAAGGCAAACATGTTTCCCTCCGATGGAGAGAATATATGACAGAATCGAAATCGAATTGAAACCAAAAGATGCACACAACCAGTGATACTTTGACCTGGAAACAGAGAATAGTAAGCGTAAAAGAAAATATCATCCAAACTTTGATCCCCTCAAAACTTCGACGAAAAATACAGATATTTCAAATTCAAACCGGAAATGTGTTTTTTTAAAACTTCGAATTCAGTTTTTGAGGATACCCGGTATATTAATTGCAGCAGTTTAATGGTGAAATGCAAATTGTGTTCCGAGTGTTGGATAGCCATGGTCCAAACTTCGAAAATGTATATCAAATCAAATCTGAAAATGTTTCAATTTTAATAATTTGCTACAGAAATATTCACTGCGTCAGTGTAGTTTTCATGGTGCAAACTGTTTTCTGGGTGATGGATTTATTATAAGCCTACTTCAAACTTAAAATTGATTATTCTCGAGAGAATGATGCTTCCAAAATCTTAACCATTTAATGTGAACTTGTGTCATTTAAATTCAAGTTTTGTGAATTGAAATAAGGTACATTACTCATGGATTTAAATGTGTAAAATCAAACAGATCCGATACACTGTGTTCTGGATTATCTTATATCTCCAAGTTCTTTTTGTTATTCACGTGTAAATTAAATCGTATTAAATATATTGTTTTCCCTCTTGTGCACATACGTAGATTTACCTGTAACTGTCCATTCTGTTTGTTTTAACTGTCCATTCTATTTAAAAAAACTGTCCATTCTTAAAAAGAATGTAAAGCTTTCCAAAAAGAATGGACACTTACAGGTGACTTAATGGATTGTTAGGGGAGTTAGCTCAATACTAATTAAGCTATAGAATGGACAACACAAACAAAAGGTTTACGTCACAATCATGTTTTAATTTCAGTTTAGTTTCCAGTCAAATACTATTTTCACTTTCATATATCTTTTTAAATGCGAGTTAATTGTTTGGACAAGATCACGTTCAAAATTCTAAAATTTTAATATATATATATTTTCTTAAAAATGTTTTTACTGTATCATTTTATCAATTCCATGTATCTCCTACGGTTTTCACTCTTGCTCAATCAAACAGTACAATAAGGTATTTTCTATTTTTTATGATTCATATTAATAATGTTTTATATCTTGCACGTCCTTTCAATTTATAAATCATTTAAAACAGGAAGGAAATTTACACACCCTAGATATTTCAATCAATGATAGCATTTTCCGATGACGATTTGCACATCTACGCAGTCATCCCACGTGACCGATGTTTACAAGTGTGTTTTAAGTACAGAGGAAGACGAATACAACAGTTATAAGCTAAAGAAGGTATGTATAGAGATGATTGTTTTACAATTACTTTTTAACCAGTATTAGTAACCAGGATCTTTTTTATTGTTTCATCGTATATTTACCATTCTTATTGATTGGTAGGGAAATGTTAGGTAAATGTTAACTCGCAGTGAAACTAATTTATGTGTGTAATACACTCGTATCTTGCTCACAGCAGTATTGGATTTATGCGAAGTTTGTAAACAAAGAATCAAGGTTAGGAAGTAGGCTTAGCAGACGACGGGGAAAGTCATAGTTCTGCATTTTCATGGTCTGGGGAAGGTTTATGATTTAAAATAAAGATACTAGTACAGCAAAACGCAGGTAAATCCAAGGAAGGATGATTCATGTATTATGTACATCTATTTGTAGAGATAAAAACTAAATGTAATAAATGAAAACGGGGAATGACCAGGAGAATGAATTTAAACATATATCTATAATCTTATGCCCATTTTTATATCTACGTAGGTATAAAAGTGTACATGGAGGATAAACATTATTCAGTATTATTAATAGCATCTGAAATATACAAATATATGTTATCTAGAAGATATTTTTTTTCCAGATGTAAAATTAATGTAGAACTCGGGAGAAAGATATTTAGTACAATTCTTTGGTCTTTTAATGAAAAGACAACAGTGAATTAAATCACTATGTGATCTAATATACAAAAAGGATTTCCCGAATTTGTGCTTTACATATACGCAGTTAAAATGCTTCTTAGCTCACATGATCATTAAATGGAAATGGAGATAACGAATGGTAATGAAGCAAAAATCTATTGAAATAATAATCAATCAGGAGCAGAGAAATCACAGACCTCTAAACACAGAGGATGTGGGATCAGATGCCAAAGAGGTGTACGCATCCCCTATCATATCAACTATATCAAAGCGCAAATTAAAATTGTTGTAAAACATGCAGTTATCAATTGGATATTAAATTCAAAATATTTGTTTTCAATTCAGTTATCAATTGGGCAAACTTTTGACATATGGGAATGGATTACTCGAGACAGTCACAATCAACGGTTCATCCACCCCCACCAAACCAACAGTATCCTCAACCTGCACCACAACCAAGTGCCCCGCCCCCATATAGCGCACCACCTCAGCCGTATAACACTCCATATCCTGCTCAGCCGCCAGCTTACAATTACGGACCCAATCCTTACCAACCAACGGGGCAGCCTTACGGACAATATGGACCACCCCCACCACCACCAGTACAACCTGTGGTGGCCCCGCCAGCAGTGGTTTACGTGGATGGGCATCACGGCTATGGGCATCATGGCTTAGGTCATGTGTTAGGCGGTCATCACGGTGTGTTCGGTCACCATGGAGGACACCATGGTTTTGGTCACCACGGATTTGGTCACCATGGTTTTGGTCACCATGGTGGTCATCATTGAACAAAACTGGTGGCCATCATTGAACAAAACTAGAAATTGTTCATTAGTGTGCAATTTTATACAGTGTTTATTAGAGACACTGATAGCAATGTTATGTTTTTTGGTCATATTTGTTACTTATATACATATACACGCATATACAGTACAGAACCCGTTCAGGGTGAAAAAAAATCCATTATTTCTTTTTTGTTTTGTTTTTTAATATTGTTGTATTTTCATATTACACGTACATGAAATGTTATTTGTTGTTAAAGAAATTTAATAAATTCGACATAATTAAAAAAGTGAACCAAAGTTTGATTTTTTAAAAATTCTTTCATGAAACCGTATTTTGAGAGCAGGACTTTTAGAAAGAAATTAATGAGTAAGAAATAGTTAATATTATAGATAATTTTGAGCTTTAAATGTTGTAGAAGGAAGAAATTCTATAAAAAAATAATAAACGAAATGTTCGATGACTGAAACAAAATAATACCAGGGGAAGTTAATCACATACTTTAATGTTAAACATCCTTCTTATCATCAAAAGGATTTCATTTTGAAACTACCTACTTAAGATTTATATTTTGCAAGGAAAATAAAACGTCTTTCTATTCTTCTCTCTTTTTTTAACTTTTGATTTCAAAAAGGTGGTGTATAATATTAAGGGGGAGAAGGACCTTAAGCTGTAAAAATACCTGTCATAAACTAAGCAATAAATGATACATATGATACACAAGATATCACAATGATTTGAGACAAGGTAAGTCATAAATCTACAAGTTACACTTTCCTCCTCCTCTCCATATGCGAACTTATTCTGCACCATTATCATAAAATATTATTGTATACAATTTGTTTAAACGGAAGTAATGTGATTGCTCTGGCCTGATTTGTATTGTTTCAATAATGTGACAAGATGTAGCTAATATGTGCAGTTTTGATAAAAGTATTCGGTCATTTGTATGAAACTTGATTTGCATGTAAAAATACATTTAAAAGCATTACAAAGTACTGAATATTCTGTCAATTATAGTAAATAAATTAATTAATTTGATAAAAAGCAATATAATGATAAAAAAATAATGTTATTTTTATCATAGATGAGACTAGTACTGATCAAAATGTAAAACGTCACTCAAAAAACCTTATTGCAAAAAAATTATTAACTTTAAAAACTCCTATTTGCTCTGCTTCTAAATTGTTATTGTTTAATAGACTTTTGAGATTGAATACTGTTCTTTATATCCTTATTCTTCATGCAGAATTTATTAAAAACTTCTATTTATTCAAAAACTTCTACAATATATATAAAGACATCTTGCTGTGGTTTCAACGCTATATTTGGATATATCGACGACATTTTACCACTTTTACATATTCATTTTCATACTACTATTTGTGTGACCTTGAAATAAATAAAAGACATTACAGAGTCTCATACATCTGTTTCATATTAAACAATATCACTGGAAATTTTTTCAAAAAACTTATGATAAATCCTAGCTGATTCACGTAAAATACATAAGAAAAATTGACGATGGAAAAGTTAAAATCATAATGCTTATCATTTTTAATTGAGTATTCTAGTAGTAAAATATTAAAGATATAAGCAGATATGTCAGATTTTGCGATGTCATTAATTTCATGTTCACTATTCCTGAGCATATTGAGATATATACATGTATCGAGTTAACATATCAACAACTGGGTATTCTTCAAGTATGACATTATCATTTTTATGTCCATGTGCTTGACCATTTGAATTTGAATATCGACTCGATACATGTATATGCAAGTGAACTTGAAATAAAAGATTTAACAGAGTCTGCCACGCTTTTCATATTTGAATGTTTAACTAATAAAGACGATTTAGTTAACTTACATCTATATAGAATGTGTGACAATGCAGATGACTTGATCATCTACTTCAATTTCCATTTTTTATGTTATTATATTCCACTACCATTTGCTTATCGTGTTTATATCTCGATGCTTATCGTGTTTACAACTCAAGAACTTACTCTGAGTATATGATAAGTTTTTAAATGCACCTGAGCCCACCTCTGAATTTCAGGGATTTTTGTTGTGTTTTACGCCCTCTTCTCAATTTTTTGTTGTTTATCGAATTTTTGAGATCCGTCCTTGTATGCTGTCTACACCTTTTACATTACACTTCAAGAATGTACAAATTTTTACAGCTGGACTTACCTAGTTTTTTTCAAAGCAATTTTTGTCTAGTATGGAGATACTGAATTTAACAGTGCTTATGTCATGGCATGTGCTTGAAGAATAAAACGCAGTTGATATTTGAAAATAAAAAAAATTATTTCATTTTTTTTTTTTTAAAATTTAACAGACTCTTTAATTACTGATAAATGAGAGTGACAACAATATACCAATGAAAATTTAAGTCATTTTATAATTTAATTCTTCGAGCAATAATATCATTGCCAATCACATGTTAATGATAAAATCATTAAAATTAAATTACGACATTCAATTTTGATTAGGTTTTAATTCCTTAAACAAAATTACTTATATTCTTCTGACGTCAACTTCCAAAATAACATGATGTATGACAGTTCTTTGAATTTGATAAAAGAGCATACTTTTGACCATAAACTAATACAACCTCAGGGAGTTTGCAAGTGCATTGAATCAATTTGGAAAAAAATATTTAAAAAAATATTTATATACAATTTTAATCGCCTGTTCCGCTCCTTCTTGTTTCCATTCGTGGTCGGACGGACGTCAGATACGGAAATGTTCTTAATATTTTCTATTTTTGCATTTTTTGGGGCACTGAAAAATATTTTCCGTATCTTCCTGTCTCTAGCATTCTGGCGTTTTCCTACTTTTCTCAATTGTCGGGGAAACCATACATGAAATATATTGCACGTTTAACGATTTACGCATATGTATTCCGTTTCTGCAAATTAGTAATTTTTAAACTTTAAATTGTGGCACTTTTCTACATTAGATTTATGAAACAAATTTAAAGAAATTCCCAGTATTGCATATGTAAATACAAACTGTTTACAAGCTTACATTTCATAAAAAAAAGAGGAGCATAGAAATCACAACATCTTAAACGTTAGATGAGGGATCAGGTGCCATGGAGGAATAAACATTCCCTGTTTACCTATCACATCCTCCGTGTGCTTCTTGTCATGCTCGGTTAAGCGTAAAAATGTTTAAATAATGACCTAACAATTAATTTTAAAAACCTCACTCAGCATTTGACCAAATGATAAATTGTATTTACTGAGAAGATCATAGAAACAATCAAAGAAAGTCGTAAAATTGCAAATTCAAATGCGACTATTAATACCCCTGCTAAGGTCAACATCTAAAGGTAGCTATTGATAACTGATGTTAAGTCGTAGATGCATCTGAATGTCGAGCTAAATGACACAGCAAGTGTTTTTTCTCATGTACATGTTTTTAAAAAATTCTGCTTAATACGAATAAACAAATGCGTCTGCCCATAACGGGTCAATTCATAACCATGTGAATTCCTAATGTTTGTTGGAAAGTTGATATAAACAACTAGTCAGACATGAGCTGCTAGGTCTCTTATGCACATTGTCTCATAATAATATAAAATGTTTCAACTCTAAGACTTTATCATTAATGCATATATTCTGAATTGAATATTTTGTTTTTGAAACATAAGGTCCCCCCCCCCCCTTTGCTTAAACGATTGTATTGTTGTTCGTTATATCGACATAAAAATTGAAGCAGTATAATGTTGCTGATTTATAACAATAGATATTATATCAGTATTATTAAATATATATACATGTATACATGTATATCTATATTTCCAGGAGTTGATTTTGAAAATATGTTATTGAACGTGGACTCAAAGACAACAATTGTATTGTTTATTTGCTTTTATACTTAATTATAATGTATTGGAAGTAATTATTATACTTTTAGACACGGAAATATTTTGACAAAGGGAGATGGGAACACTCATGCAGTTAGACCTAAGGCTACGTCCTTACTACGAACCACAGTTCCCATCAAGAGTCTTGAAAAAGGGAGAGGCGCAACCGATTCTATACAGAGAATTGAGTTCTCGCATGAAAATTTTGTGGCTTTATTCTAAATCTTAGGTAACGTTTTTGTAAATGACCAATGAACTTTAAAAATTCGTTTATATCTTTGCTCTGTCAGTAAATATGGTGCTTTTGTTATCAAATTTTAACACATTGTGGTATTTTCCGATTTTTTTTCAGATCGCGGAAACATTAATCCGGGAAATAACATATTTTCTTAAAATAAACATGTAAACTATCTCCTATTTATGCAATGAATCTTAAAAACGCAAACAATGACACACAAGAAAGTCACAATTATATTAACTTAAAGCAAAATTGGCCATATATGGCGTAACATAACTGGCATATTTAACCATTTATAAGTTAAAAGGGTGAAATAAGGAAGGCTCATCGAAATTTTTTTAAAATTATTTTGCACTTCATCGTGAAATTTTCAAATAAAAAAAAAATATCACTCAGAGGTGGACTTGAGAATTTTCTAAAATATGGAAATACCAATAATGACCAAGAATGCTGGCTGGTTGCCAGTTTAGACTCTTAGTAACCGACAGAATAAATCAACATATCTGTTCTATATAGAATATGCTCCCTACTACAAATAGAAATCCGTGACTTAGAAATTGGAATCTATAATCCTTAGATCCTATGAATACTTAGTCCAGTAACTATAAAAGCTTTCTGTCCTATGTAGCTGAGAGGAATACTGCAAGTGATTTTTATTAACAAATCGAGGATATGTAAAGAAAGAAATAGTCATTATGTAATGTCTCTTCCTTAATTTGCCTAATTTTGAATTTCGAACAGGCTGAAATACCTGTTTCTTATTTCATTGTTTCATCGTCTTTTTTTATACATTTAAAAGAGTAGAAAGCACACTATTTTAAGAAAGGTCGGGGTTAGGGTTAACTTAGAGTAGTTTTATCTTTTTTGAAGTTACATGTATATGTATATTTTCCCTCATTACCATGAGTAAATATATAAAGTAATGCTGAAAATAAGTTTGATGGAAGCTTGGTTCAAGGTGAGGATGCTTAAATTTAAACTAATTTTCTGTGTAACTGTTTTGTCTATTCATCCAGTAAATCTTAAGAAATTGATATAATCAATGGATTTCTAAAGTCGACTCGATTTTCATATTTGATTATGTTCAAGATTAGCGTGTAAGGTTTTCTCCAATTTTAAAAACATATAGTGTTTAAATATGCACAGCGTACCCAATTTGCTTTGAGTTGTAATAATCATAAATGAATGTTTATATTATACATATAGATTTATTTCCACACTATTTTTGACATTAAATTTTAAATTGAAATGCCAATACATAGGATTGATAAGAGACTTAATGGTGAAAAAGACATGTTAAAATAACATACAATTTGGATGAAATAACCCTGATAATGTTTCAAAAGACTGCATCCTCTGTAGATTTATAGAAAAAAAGTTTCCTTTTCTACGATATATTGGTACTTTGATGAAAGTTACCAAAAATGAATTTTTCAACACCTATTATTTTAGCGTACCATAATGATTATAAATAATATGAATTTGCAAGAAAATATTCTTATTTATGAACAAAGTCTCATAGATATCGTTTAGATATCAATTTATCAAAAAGAGACGAATTACTGGTATTTCTTTCATTGCTATCTTAACTTAATGTACAGATCTTTGTTACCAAAGTAACCCACAAAAGATTTGGAGAACTTCCTGTTATATACACAAAGGAATATCTCTTAAAATTAAGAGGCTATATTTATATAAAAACGAAGGTTCTTTTTAAATAAATATGTCTCTTTTAGGGAACAAAGATTATGTTTTAAATTATTCCAAGCAATGGACAAAAAAAAAGAGACACTTCTAATTCAGTGTAAACTGTTTAGTACATTAGGTCATAGATTTTTAAATTTAATTACAATATGAATTTTTTCAAATTTACTCAAGCATTAATTAAAAGGTATTTGTAAACAAATATATTTCAGATTCATCAACGCTTGACATGGTACTTTAGAACAAGATTTCATTTTTACAGAAAACGTTGACCCTCCAGAAAATCTATGTCTGGGTGCAAAGTATATCATCTGAACTCTTAAAACTGAGAAATACGCTAAGAATTAATCATTCATGCCGATCAAACAAATAAAAATTAAAAAAGATTGTGCATTCCTTGCTTAATATAATTCAGAGTCCTCTTGAGTGCAGAAATAGTCAATTGTCATTTCATGAGGAAATATTTCTAAGAGTTTTGAAAAGATATCAATACATGCTTTTCATGCGAAAATGTAATTTAAGATTTTTTCATGATTGTTGAATACTGTTCGTTATCTCCATATCCTTCATTGAAATAATTTATTTAAAAAAAAATTCATTAATCATCATTACTCATTATACAAGCCATTTTCAATTATTTCTAACTATTCAGGGTCAAGATAGTCAGTCAAACAAAAATAACAGAGTAACACATATTGATTATAGCACTTCTACAATTGTAACTAATTTTTTAACATATATGAGATTTTGAATAGATAACGAATAGTAAAGAAGCAAAAATCTATTGAAATAATAATATTATATAAAGAGATTATTTTCGTAATTTTCATTGGCTGAAAGTACGTCACCTGACATTCCCCCTTTTGCGATAGCGACGCGAAAGCGCGTCCGCGGAAAATGATATCGCACGACACGCCGTTCGGTTGCACTGAAGTTACGTAGAACGTGACGTCATAATAAAAGAAACGTGAATTTAACCATTGTGACGTAATGACAGCCAAGTCCGTTGTGTTAGGACTGTGTCGGTGCATTCACTTTGAGTGATTATATAATATAACTATTATGGACTTCAGTGAACGGTCAATATGTGGTTATAAGGACTCATGGCAATTGATATTGACCTCAGACACAGAAAATGATAGCGACCTCGCAGGCTCGGTCGCTATCACTTTCTGTGTCTTCGGTCAATATCAATTGCCATGAGTCCTTATAACCACATATCGACCTACACTGAAGTCCATAATTGTATAATAAATCAGGAGCAGAGAAATCACAGACCGGATGTGGGATCAGATGCCAAAGAGGAATAGGCATCCCCTATCATATCAACTACTAGTATATCCAGGTCATAATTATTTGTTGCAAATACAGTTATCAATTGGATATTAAATTCAAAGTATTTATTTTCAATTCAGTTATCAATTGGGCAAACTTTTGACACATGGGAATGGATTACTCGAAACAGTCACAATCAACGGTTCATCCACCCCCACCAAACCAACAGTATCCCCAACCTGCACCACAACCAAGTGCTCCGCCCCCATATAGCGCACCACCTCAGCCGTATAACACTCCATATCCTGCTCAGCCGCCAGCTTACAATTACGGACCCAATCCTTACCAACCAGCGGGGCAGCCTTACGGACAATATGGACCGCCCCCACCCCCACCAGTACAACCTGTGGTGGCACCGCCAGCAGTGGTTTACGTGGATGGACATCATGGGCATCACGGCTATGGGCATCATGGCTTAGGTCATGTGTTGGGAGGTCATCACGGTGTGTTCGGTCATCATGGAGGACACCATGGTTTTGGTCACCATGGATTTGGTCACCATGGTTTTGGTCACCATGGTGGTCATCATTGAACAAAACTGGTGGCCATCATTGAACAAAACTAGATATTGTTCATTAGTGTGCAATTTTATACAGTGTTTATTAGAGACACTGATAGCAATGTTATGTTTTTTGGTCGAATTTGTTACTTATATACATATACACGCATATACAGTACAGAACCCGCTCAGGGTGAAAAAAATCCATTATTTCTTTTTGTTTTTGTTTTTTTAATATTGTTGTATTTTCATATTACACGTATATGAAATGTTATTTGTTGTTAAAGAAATTTAATAAATTCGACATAATTAAAAAAGTGAAACAAAGATTTGATTTTTTAAAAAAATTCTTTCCTGAAACAGTTTTTGAGAGCAGGATTTTTAAAAAGAAATTAATAAGCAATAAATATTTAATATTATAGATACTTTTGAGCTTTAAGTGTTGTAGAAGGAAGAGGTTGTATAAAAAAAATTAACGAAATGTTCGATGACTGAAACAAAATAATATCAGGGGAAGTTAATCACATACTTTAATGTTAAACATCCTTCTTATCATCAAAAGGATTTCATTTTGAAACTGCCTACTTAAGATTTATATTTTGCAAGGAAAATAAAACGTCTTTTCGTTCTTCTTTCTTTTTTTAACTTTTGATTTCAAAAAGGTGGTGTATAATATTAAGGGGGAGAAGGACCTTAAGCTTTAAATTTTGTCTCGGCGTTTTGAAATCATTGACAGCTGCTTTTTCACTAAATGTGGTATTCGAAAATTTACTATCCTTGTAAAAATCATGTGCAAAATTATTTTGTTAAAAATATATTCTTTTTGTACACACTAATATCTACTAAAGTTGACATGAAAAAGATGCTTAAATTTCTGGTAATTAATTTCAATATAATTACTTCTACTGATATGTTGATTCAATACACCGGGTATTCCATTGAAATAAAAGATACCAATGAGCTTGACACATCTAGATCTATTACATCTTTGTGGATATTTTACGGGAAGATGTAGATTATCACCTGAGTTCTTATCTCCCAAATGCTTTGATGCGCAAGAACATGCTCTACGAACAATTTTTTTTCAATTTTTTTTTTCTAAACCTAGACAAGCTATTGTATAACAAGTTGATGAAATAAGAATATCAGCAGTCTCGTTTAAAGGGTCATCATTTCGCAAGTTCTATGGTCGAAACAATGACGTCAAGAAATACAATCTATCATTATGTCAAATTCGGCTATTATTTACAAACTGAATTATTTATTGACTTTCCGTAATTTTCCGATCATCAAAAGAAGCACATGGCGGATATGTCAAGTCAGCAGGAGATGCTCACTCCTCCATGGCATGGTACCTGATTAAGAGGCTCCTATTTGCTCTGCTTCTAAATTGTTGTTGTTTAATAGACTTTTAAGATTGAATACTGATCTTTATATCTTTATGATTCATGCATACGAAGCAGAATTTATTCAAAAACTTCTATTAATTTACAAACTTCAAGATAAAGACATCTCACTGTGGTTTCAACGCTATATTTGGATATATCAAAGACATTTCACCACTTTTATTTATTCATTTTCATTCTACTATTGTTTTTTTTATATTCATTTTATTGAACTTGAAATAAATAACAGAAATTACAGAGTCTCACACATCTGTTTCATATTAAAAAAAAAATCACTGGGAACCTTTTCAAAAAACGTATGATAAATCCTAGCTGATAGGCAAGAGCATGATTCATGTAAAATACACAAGAAAAATTGACGATGGAAAAGTTAAAATCAAAATGCTTATCATTTTTTAATTGAGTATTCTAGTAGTAAAATATTAAAGATATAAGCAGATATGTCAGATTTTGCTATGTCATTAATTTCATGTTCACTATTCCTGAACATATTGAGATATATACATGTATCGAGTTAACATATCAACAACTGAGTATTCTTCAAGTATGACATTATCATTTTTATGTCCATGTGCTTGACCATTTGAATTTGAATATCCACTCCATACATGTATATGCAAGTGAACTTGAAATAAAAGATTTCACAGAGTCTGCCACGCTTTTCATATTTGAATGTTTAACTAATAAAGACGATTAAGTTAACTTACATCTATATAGAATGTGTGACAATGCAGATGACTTGATCATCTACTTCAATTTCCATTTTTTATGTTATTATATTCCACTACCATTTGCTTATAAATCGTGTTTATATCTCGATGTTTATCGTGTTTACAACTCAAGAACTTACTCTGAGTATATGATAAGTTTTTAAATGCACCTGAGCCCACCTCTGAATTTCAGGGATTTTTGTTGTGTTTTACGCCCTCTTCTCAATTTTTTGTTGTTTATCGAATTTTTGAGATCCGTCCTTGTATGCTGTCTACACCTTTTACATTACACTTCAAGAATGTACAAACTTTTACAGCTGGACTTACCTAGTTTTTTTTCAAAGCAATATTTGTCTAGTATGGAGATACTGAATTTAACAGTGCTTATGTCATGGCATGTGCTTGAAAAATAAAACGCAGTTGATATTTGAAAATAAAAAAAAATTATTTCATTTTTCTTTTTAAAAAAATTTAACAGACTCTTTAATTACTGATAAATGAGAGTGACAACAATATACCAATGAAAATTTAAGTCATTTTATAATTTAATTCTTCGAGCAATATTATCATTGCCAATCACATGTTAATGAGAAAATAATTAAAATTAAATTACGACATTCAATTTTGATTAGGTTTTAATTCCTTAAACAAAATTACTTATATTCTTCTGACGTCAACTTCCAAAATAACATGATGTATGACAGTTCTTTGAATTTGATAAAAGAGCAAACTTTTGGCCATAACTAATACTACCTCAGGGAGTTTGCAAGTGCATTGAATCAATTTGGAAAAAAATATTTAAAAAAGTATTAATATACAATTTTAATCGCCTGTTCCGCTCCTTCTTGTTTCCATTCGTGGTCGGACGGACGTCAGATACGGAAATGTTGTTAATATTTTCTATTTTTGCATTTTTTGGGGCACTGAAAAATATTTTCCGTATCTTCCTGTCTCTAGCATTCTGGCGTTTTCCTACTTTTCTCAATTGTCGGGGAAACCAGACATGAAATATATTGCACGTTTAACGATTTACGCATATGTATTCCGTTTCTGCAAATTAGAAATTTTTTTAATTTAAATTGCGGCACTTTTCTACATTAGATTTATGAAACAAATTTAAAGAAATTCCCAGTATTGCATATGTAAATACAAACTGTTTACAAGCTTACATTTCATTAAAAAAAAGAGGAGCATAGAAATCACAACATCTAAAACGTTATATGAGGGATCAGGTGCCATGGAGGAATAAACATTCCCTGTTTACCGGTCACATCCTCCGTGTGCTTCTTGTCATGCTCGGTTAAGCGTAAAAATGTTTAAATAATGACCTAACAATTAATTTTAAAAACCTCACTTAGCATTTGACCAAATGATAGATTGTATTTACTGAGAAGATCATAGAAACGATCAAAGAAGTCGTAAAATTGCAACTTCAAATGCGACTATTAATACCCTTGCTACATCATCTTTTTGGTCAACATCTAAAGGTAGCTATTGATAACTAATGTTACGTCGTAGATGCATCTGAATGTCGAGCTAAATGACACAGCAAGTGTTTTTTTTTCATGTTCATGTTTTTAAAAAAATCTGCTTAATACGAATAAACAAATGCGTCTGCCCATAACGGGTCAATTCATAACCATGTGAATTCCTAATGTTTGTTGGAAAGTTGATATAAACAACTAGTCAGACATGAGCTGCAAAGTTTCGTATGCACATTGTCTCATAATAATATAAAATGTTTCAACTCTAAGACGTTATCATTAATGCATATATTCTGTATTGAATATTTTGTTTTTTAAACATAAGGCACTCCCCCTTTGCTAAAACGATTGTATTGTTGTTCGTTATATCTACATAAAAATTGAAGCAGAATAATGTTGCTGATTTATAACAATAGATATTATTTATATCAGTATTATTAAATATATATATATACATGTATATCTATATTTCCAGGAGTTGATTGTGAAAATAATGTTATTGAACGTGGACTCAAAGACAACAATTGTATTGTTTATTTGCTTTTATACTTAATTATAATGTGTTGGAAGTAATTACTATACTTTTAGACACGGAAATATTTTGACAAAGGGAGATGGGAACACTCATGCAGTTAGACCTAAGGCTACGTCCTACGAACCACAGTTCCCATCAAGAGTCTTGAAAAAGGGAGAGGCGCAACCGATTCTATACAGAGAATTGAGTTCTCGCATGAAAATTTTGTTCTAAATCTTAGGTAACGTTTTTGTAAATGACCAATGAACTTTAAAAATTCGTTTATATCTTTGCTCTGTCAGTAAATATGGTGCTTTTGTTATCAAATTTTAACACATTGTGGTATTTCAGATTTTTTTTTCAGGTCGCGGAAACATTAATCCGGGAAATAACATATTTTCTTAAAATAAACATGTTAACGATCTCCTATTTATGCAATGTATCTTAAAAACGCAAACAATGACACAAAAGAAAGTCACAATTGTATTAACTTAAAGCAAAATTGGCCATATGTGGCGTAACATAACCGGCATATTTAACCACTTATAAGTTCGAAGGGTGAAATAAGGGAGGCTCATCGAAATTTTTTAAAAATTGTTTTGCACTTCATTGTGAAATTTTCACATTAAGAAAAAAAACATCACTCAGAGATGGACTTGAGAATTTTCTAAAACATGGAAATACCAATAATGACCAAGAATGCTGGCTGGTTGCCAGTTTAGACTCTTAGTATCAACATATCTGTTCTATATAGAATATGCTCCCTACTACAAATAGAAATCCGTGACTTAGAAATTGGAATCTATAATCCTTAGATCCTATGAATGCTTAGTCCAGTAACTATAAAAGCTTTCTGTCCTATGTAGCTGAGAGGAATACTGCAAGTGATTTTTATTAACAAATCGAGGATATGTAAAGAAAGAAATAGTCATTATGTAATGTCTCTTCCTTAATTTGCCTAATTTTGAATTTAGAACAGGCTGAAATACCTGTTTCTTATTTCATTGTTTCATCGTCTTTTTTATACATTTAAAAGAGTAGAAAGCACACTATTTTAAGAAAGGTCGGGGTTAGGGTTAACTTAGAGTAGTTTTACCTTTTTTGAAATTACATGTATAGTATATTTTCCCTCATTACCTTGAGTACATATATAAAGTAATGCTGAAAATAAGTTTGATGGAAGCTTGGTTCAAGGTGAGGATGCTGAAATTTAAACTAATTTTCTGTGTAACTGTTTTGTCTATTCATCCAGTAAATCTTAAGAAATTGATATAATCAATGGATTTCTAAAGTCGACTCGATTTTGATATTTGATTATGTTCAAGATTAGTGTGTAAGGTTTTCTCCAATTTCAAAAACATATAGTGTTTAAATATGCCCAATTTGCTTTGAGTTGTAATAATCTTAAATGAATGTTTATATTATACATATAAATTTATTCCACAGTATTTGACATTAAATTTTAAATTGAAATGCCAATACATAGGATTGATAAGAGACTAAATGGTGAAACAGACATGTTAAAATACAATTGGAAACAAATTGGATGAAATAACCCTGATAATGTTTTAAAAGACTGCATCCTTTGCAGATTTATACAAAAAAGATTCCTTTTCTACGATATACTGGTACTTTGATGAAAGTTACCAAAAATGAATTTTTCAACACTTATTATTTAAGCGTCCCATAATGATTACAAATAATATGAATTTGCAAGAAAATATTCTTATTTATGAACAAAGTCTCATAGATATCGTTTAAATATCAATTTATCAAAAAGAGACGAATTACTGGTATTTCTTTCATTGCTATCTTAACTTAATGTACAGATCTTTGTTACCAAAGTAACCCACTAAAGATTTGGAGAACTTCCTGTTATATACACAAAGGAATATCTCTTAAAAGAAGATGGGCGAACAAGGCGGGCAGAATGCCTATAGCGTCAGATATTAAGAAATTATATTAAATATGTGAATTGATTATTTAAATTAACTTCTAATTATTGAAATTTTTGAAATTATGAGGGAAAAAAAACTTTTCTGAGAGAGAAAAAATCTCGTAAAAAATTTCTTTCATAAAATTATTAGATGGTATTCGTGGGATTCGAACCCCCTAGCAATAAAAATCCGACGTATCAATAGCATACTGCTTTGAGACTAACGCGCTAACCACTATGCTACATGGCTCATGACGATTTAGGGCATTTAAATCATGTTTGTGATATGACCCGCGACTTAATGGACTTGAAGTATTTCTCGGAAAGATGCTAATGTTGTGTCATAAAAGTGAACTTTTAAGGTATAGTGGGTCTTCGCTCCATGTTTTTGAAAACCAAAAAATGTGTATATTATTGCACACTTTTAGGATCATCTTTCAAAAAAATGGAGAGAAGACCCACCCATATTGAAAAATTTTGTTTAAGTATGAGAAAATGATCGTTTTTGTTCTTTTTAGTGTGTGTAAGCATTTTCATAGGCAAATATTTTCAGTCTTTGTGAGATTTTTGTAAATTGTAGAGATTTTACATAAAGTATACTTTAATATTAGATGAAATATCAACTTAAGTAAAATTTGGATTCAATTGAGATTAAAATTTTCACTTCTTATCTGTCGCACTATAGGCATTCTGTCCGCCTTATTCACCCATCTTCTTAAGAGGCTATTTATATAAAAACGAAGGTTCTTTTTAAATAAATATGTCTCTTTTAGGGAACAAAGATGATGTTTTAAATTATTCCAAGCAATGGACAAAAAAAGAGACACTTCTAATTCAGTGTAAACTGTTTAGTACATTAGGTCATAGATTTTTAAATTTAATTACATTATGATTTTTTTAAATTTACTCAAGCATTAATTAAAAGGTATTTGTAAACAAATATATTTCAGATTCATCAACGCTTGACATGGTACTTTAGAACAAGATTTCATTTTTACAGAAAACGTTGACCCTCCAGAAAATCTATGTCTGGGTGCAAAGTATATCATCTGAACTCTTAAAACTGAGAAATACGCTAAGAATTAATCATTCATGCCGATCAAACAAATATAAATTAAAATAGATTGTGCATTCCTTGCTTAATATAATTCAGAGTCCTCTTGAGTGCAGAAATAGTCAATTGTCATTTCATGAGGAAATATTTCTAAGAGTTTTGAAAAGATATCAATACATGCTTTTCATGCGAAAATGTAATTTAAGATTTTTTCATGATTGTTGAATACTGTTCGTTATCTCCATATCCTTCATTGAAATAATTTATTCAAAAAAAAAATTCATTAATCATCATTACTCATTATGCAAGCCATTTTCAATTATTTCTAACTATTCAGGGTCAAGATAGTCAGTCAAACAAAAATAACAGAGTAACACATATTGATTATAGCACTTCTACAATTGTAACTAATTTTTAAACATATATGAGATTTTGTTAACTTCAGTAATTTTTTTCACACATATAATATTACAAAAAGCGGGTTTATACTTAAATCACTAAAATTAAATTATTATAAAATGTTCAAAGTAAATAGGAGAAACACAAGTATCGAATAAGTCTTACGTCATGCAACACAAAAATTTATGTACACAAAAATGTCTATTAGATGGTAAATTTTGAAAGTTTGAAATGCAGTATACTGATTTTACTGATCTTGTTCACAGCAACAACAGTCCTACAAATCCCGCTAGTAAGTGTTTTCCAAGGACCATAATTCCTCTGCAGATAATGCGACTTAGGGGACTGTTTTTTCTGGAGAGTTCTCTTCTGGCCACTGATCTTGGATGACCTTTATTTTGTTTCTTACACAAGTTTGCCTTCAGACATTGGATTGTTTTCTGTTGTTTTTCAATCATTCTTAAATCATTTGACTTTATTTTTTCCATTTCTCGACATAAGAAGTGTACCTCCTTCTCCAGAGTCTTATCGTCTGGACTGCTCTTTGATTTTCTTTTGAGGTTTCTACTTCCGTCCCCTCCTTTCGCTATTTTTTCAAGTTCTCCGAGTCTTCTTTCAATGTCTCTTATTCGCCATTCCTTGGATTTCTTTTCTTTCTGGATGTGTTCCTCGCGAATTTTCAGAACACTCATTTCATTTTTATTCTTTTTCTCATCATTTAATATTTCCTCTTCTCTCTTTTTCATGATTTTTTCAGCCTCGGTATAAAGTGTGTTCGTATAGTAGCTAATGTTACCGTTTTCCTCTACAATTTTCCCGATTACTTCAAGAAGGGTTTGAACTTGTCTTTCTGCCTCGGATCCACTTGAGGTGTTATCAAACCAACATACTCTGTATTGACATTTATTTAAAAACGCTTTGAAACTTGGAGATAAGTTGGCAAGGTATTTAGAAGGTAGAGTAGTACATCTTCTTAAATCGTCATACCTTGTAAAGATGACCATCATGTAATCAAAAACTCTCTCCCCAAATTTTTCAACAAACTGATTGATTGAATCCTCCTCTTCTTTAGTAAATCTGGAAAGTGCATTAAAAACGTAGATAAAAACATGAGGGCCAGGAGCAGATAGCGCCAAACATCGCGTCACTTCTGCCATGATGACGTCATTAGATATACAAGTATCAAAGGACCCCGGGGTGTCCACGATGCTTAACTCTTGATCAAAACGACAGGTTTCGGCATATTGGCAGGTCTTAGTGATCGAAGATTCTGACACGTGCGAGCCAAAAACGTCTCCACCACAAATTGAGTTTCCTGTTGAGCTTTTTCCAGATCCAGTTTTCCCTAAGAGAACGATGCGGTACTCAGGTCCAGTTTTTGTTCCTGAAATGAAATGCGTCTCTTACATATCTGACATGGTTGTTGTATACATCAATGGTCTATAAATGATAGCAAATAACAGTTAAGTAAACTTTGACCCGATGTGTGATATTTTAACATAAGTTTTACCAGTTGAGAATTCCTCCATATTTGACAAGGATGACGACACGACATACGATTTTTCCGTCCCGTGTTGGTCAGTTGTCGATCATACCACTGTGTAGACTGACTGGTCTTCTTTCTATTGGAACTATAAACATAAACTGCGCTTTTATAATTCAAATCCCGTGGCTTATCTTTTTTAAGCAGACGTTTTAAATTCCGTGTTTACTTCCTCGATGCTCACATACATTTCAAAGATTTACTGTTGTCTTCCTGTTTTGATAAAATATCAGGAAATCCAGCGCTCGATATAAATAACTAACTCTCTGAATCATGTGTTCTTGTGACCAATGCATAGCAAAAAGGAATTAATAATAATGTTCTTGTGACCAATGTATAGCAAAAAGGAATTAATGATAATATATTTAATAAATATTGCTATCTTCGAGTTACAGTCCTAAAGTCTTAATATTTTTCTACAGTTGAAATTAATAAGCCAAGGTATATTTCAAAGATATTTGGTATCAATACCTCTGATAGCTTTGCTCATGTTACATTGTACTTTGACATGGTTTATTATTTTTATTATGAGAAATGTATGGAGATAACGAACAGTATTGAGGGGCAATATAAAAACCATCTATACATAATCAATTCTGACAGAGCAGGAAACATCATTGTCTGCGTTTGAAAGGCTCATTATATTAATTGTATCTTAGAAGAACTTGGATATCATTCTATAAGTGGTAATCAAACTTATACTCATACTTCCCTATTTAAGGAAGAAATTCTTGAAAATCATATGTGACTTTTAGATAATTTTAAAATCCCAAAGAACGAAAATGAATTTGAACAACCATATTTATAATGGATTCCGAACCTTCATAAAAATCCTCAAAAACAAAGATACATAGCGGGTTCCTGTAAATGTTCAACCAAGGCTCTTTCTTTACTCCTCACTAAGATATCAATAGTAGTGACGGAGAAACTTCAAGAGTACTGTGCAACAATATATTCAAGAAGTGGTGTAAATTAGTTGTGGATACTTAAGGATTCCAGGGAACTTTTGGACAATTTGAAATCACGAGGTTTTACCAAAATCAACAGCTCAAAAACTTTTCAACTTTATACACAACTATTCCGAACGATAAATTAAATTCCATGCTTTTTGATATCATTGACAGCTGCTTTTTTTCTATAAAAATGGAACTCGTAAATTTACTTACTTTGTCATTGATCATTAGCAAAATTATTTTGTTAAAAAAATCTGACTGTACACAGAAGTACTCTGAAGTTGACATCAAAAAGATGCTTGAGTTTCAGATTGATAATATCTTTGTTGTTTTTTGGAGACCAGGTCTTCCAACAATCAATTGGAATTCCCATGGGTACCAATCACTCCCTGTTGTTAGCAGACCTGTTTTTGTATGCATATGAAGCAGAATTTGTCCAAAATCTTATAAGCGAAAAGAAGAAAAAATTTGGTGTGGCTTTCAGCTCGACATTTAGAAATATCGACGACGTATTGTCAATTAACAATGGTAACTTCCGTTCTTATGTCGATACGATATATCCCGGTGAGCTTGAGATAAAAGATACACCAGAGTCTGACATATCGATATATTACTTGAAAAGACGTTAATGGTAATGTTACAGCCAAGCTCCATGATAAACGTTATGTCTTTAACTTTATAATCGTCAACTTCTCTTACTTATGCAGCAATAAACCTTTATCACCAGCATACGGAGTTTACATATTATCTAAGTTGATTCAAAACGCAATAGCATGTTCAATTGTGAACAGTGTGATAGCATGTTCAATTGTGAACAATTTCTAAAACAAGTTATATCATTATTGAAAAACAAGTTGATAAAACAAGAATATCAGCAGTCTCGTTCAAAGTCATCATTCGTAAGTTCAAAATCAAAGTCTGTAAAACAATACAAAATAGGAAATATAAAACAAAGGAAAGATGTTGATCAAAAAATTGATGTAAAAAGGGGTATCAACAGCCCCATTTGAAGTCAAAAGTCTATGATCGATACAATGACCCTGTCATCAAATACAATTTATCATTGCGTCATTAATCCATTACTTATACACAGCGGGTGTGACCGGTCGGCAGGGGATGCTCACTCCTCCATGGCACCTGATCACACCTCTGATGTTTTAAAGGTCCGTGTTTGCTCTGCTCATATTTTGTAATTTTTTATGGACTTTTGATCTTGAATACTGTTCGTTATCTCCATAAATTTAATTCAAGCTCGAAAGTCCTTGACAAACTGAATGCAAATCAGGAGCAGAGCATTATTATAAAATAAAATGTTTATATAGTTTAACTGAGGTTAATATTATACATATGTATGTACTTAAACTAACTTCAGCATAAAATCTCAACCTTTGCTTTAAAAGGACAGTGTACTCTTATCATGAGATAGAACTGTTGATATCATATTTGAAGTTTTTAGAAAAAGATTTTTTTTTTAGTTTTATCTACTTATATCAATCTGTTTGAGTATGCATTTCTGTTTTAATATGCATATCTGGAAAACAAAAAAAAATCTGGTTATCAAATTGATTACAAGTATATTCTATTCAACAATGATATACTGTTATTTACATATCTTGAATAAAGGCGATTTTGTCATAGAGCGAAAGAATGTTAATTGAATGAAATATATACGTATTGTGCTATAGAACAAAAGAATAATTATCGAAGTGATATTATATATCCTGTTATAAGAATGAAAGAGATTGAGAGATCAAATTCTCCAAATATGTTGCAGAAATCAGCTTTTGTTAATATAACAATATCTAAGCCAATCTATATATAAATCATCTCAATCACTCATCTACGATGATGTGCTTCAAAAAAGTAAAAAAACAAAACGTATAATTCAGAAGATTCAATAAATCGTATTTATATGTGGATTTTATTTTCATTCTTCAAACAGAATTTCTACAAATTTAAACTGGTGCTTTGAAATATATAGAAAAAAAAATCCCGTCCCAAACATGAAATAAATTCCATTTATAACTATAATACACTGAATTTTTCTCCGTTTGCTGACACGGGTTACAAATTTGTTAAATTAATTCTTATATCAGTCACGTTCTTAATTTTAAGCTCCTTTAAAAAAATGTTACAATTTCCTTATCTATATGCTGGAAAACATATTTTACTTTGATAATTTATCTGTATAAATGTCTCATTTTTCATTGAATATACATTTATTATTATAACCTAACCTACTATATAAAATGTAATTAGGTATTTTGAGCTATTACACATTTAAAGAAATAACTAAATGCTTGTTAAAAAGATTCGATCGTCAGTCAATATAAATAAATTTCTTGTAGTCATAGATAATTTGTATTTTTTTTTATTTTATAGATAAAGGCTAAAAAAGCCAAATCTGACATATTAAAATAAGTTTTTCTCTCACAACAACAAAAACATTTGTATTGTCTTCCATGTCATTCAGACTATGCAGTATTAACAATCTCCTAATACACAAGTAAAGGCTTGTTATGTGAGATCTCATCGTGATATGTTATGGGTTGAATACTGTCGTTTCATATCTTGGATTTATGTATCCTGACAAGATCCATAACTAGATCTGTGGCATCCTTAGCACAACCCCAGAATATAGTTAGTCCAGCTCCGGCGTGACCGTAGTTATGGATGATCTTTACAAGAAAAAAATACATGATAAAAAAATGGTAAAAGAGAGAGAAATTACTTTAAATGGTCTTATGTTACAATTGCTTCTGTTGAAAATTATATAAACTTTCTTTATTTTTTCTCTCTGGTTCAACATTTTGTATTCAGCTATTAAGAGATTCCAAGGTTATTTTTTTAAACTTATTCTACAAGTATTTTTTTTGTTTTTACTTAAAAATCAATTTTGAGGACATTTGACTTTATTATGACAGCGATTCACTTTGAAAGATTAATAGAATAATAAAAGGAGAAACAGAAAATGAAATATTACTTCTTCCTGTATAAATAAAACTATAAATACTGACCTTGAATTGTTCTGTGATTTATAACTACTTACTTTGGCCTTGGATGGGTCTGAGTTTCTGTCGATTTCTAGCCGGACAGACTCACGATACGGACGGAGTCCAGCCCATGTACCTAACCTTTTACTGTCCTGAAATAAAAAAAAGTATGTAAGCTTACTAGTACAATGACTTTTACTTTTAACTGTTTTAACTGTAAAAGGGGATGTGATACCCCCCCCCCCAAAAAAAAGGAAAGAAACAGTCCTTTTTGGTTCATATTTGCATGCAAGGGTTTTGTTCCACCTTGTCTTGCTAAGATGTCTTACAATTTTATTTTTTCAGAAATGCATTTTCGTATATTGGCATGTTGCTTTTATCCCCAATATCTACTTGCTAAAACTACTTTCTTTTTATGAAACTCATTTATAATAAAAGGTCTACAACGGAAATAATCTCGTAAAATTGTTAAATCAGCAATTTCCATTTGCGTGACACTGTACTCCGTTTAAAAAGAATTAAAGTATCTCAGCAGGTTTTGACCATTCAGCTCATGAAGTGTGGTAAAGATGCTGATTTGAATAACTCTAGTATTCTTTTTTTCATAAATATAATCTTTTATTAGTTGAATAGCTTGAATGCAGTAGATAATTCTAAATGGGTTGCTTACTATTCCCAGATTCTTATCCGATTTCTCTTTCAAATTAATTTTGGCCAATATTTCATCACTTGACACCCCATTCATTATATACATGTACTGTATCCCACTATACCTTCAGGCTTGGCATGACTTTGAGACACCTTTCCATAATACCCTCTATGTCTTTAGGGTCGTCTTCTGTATTCCAGTCTCCATCTTGTGCCGTGCCCCCTAACACCACCGTATCTATCCTGAATAATTTTAAAAATCGGTTATATCTTTCTTCAAATTACATATCTCCAAACTGTATCTTATGTCTGAATTATTCATCCTTTAGAATTCAACAGTACCGTAACTATCCCCAAACTAATCCTCCCGCATCAATCTTCAACAAATAATGTACCATATCATCAAACTACCTATACTGATACTGAATATTATTGTTTGCAGCTAACTGTAAAGTTTCACGTTACGTCACGATCTTTTTCGTCAGATGCATCCAATGTGATTGGTCAACTCAAATTATCAACATTGACACGGAAAAAATCTGTTGCACGAGCAACCAATCAGGGGTAAGAAGAAAGTTCCAGTCGTAAAGCTTGCGGTTAGGAGGCGTGTACAATTTACCTTGAGCACAGCTGTCAACTAGATCGTGACGTAACGTGAAACTTTACAGTTAGCTGCAAACTATAATATATATACCCTTAATAACAATTAAAATATTTTTAAAGACATATCTTATCTATGTTTAAAAAAAATCATCAAAGTCATAGCTAATTAGTTAATAAAATACCAATATTTTTCATTAATTTTTTTTTTCAAGCCAAACAATTAGTGTACGCTTGGAACGAAGATCAGAACATATATCCTTACCCAGGCAGTATGTACGTGACGTCATCATTTTTATCTATGTCAATATAGAAGTGTTTTATCCACGGAGCCCTGACCTGGAATGTTTCAGATTTATTAGAATTAGACTCCTCATTAATGATTTATCTTTAATAATTTATGACTATTATTTTTTTTATTTTGGTCACAGACAGTATCTAACCTCAACGTTTTGCAGTGAAATTAATAATTGATGAAGAAAATTTCACCGAATTCAACTTTAAAGAAGGCTATAGAGAAGTATATACTTTTTAAAATTCTGATGAATATTATACTTCAAAACGTTCAATAAATCAGAAGACAAACACTTAAACATGTACATTTGTTATAGCTTTACCCGGATTACTTGACCTCTTTTTGGTTTGACTTTAGTGTCGTTCAGTAAATCAGCAGAACCAATACCAGTGCAGTTAACAATGATGTCATAAGAAGATTCGATCTGTCCATAAAAAAATGTCAAATAAAAGTAACAGAAGTGAAGTATACATATATTATGCTCTGTCTGAAAATACAATTTAAAAACAATCTAGAAGAGAAGGACAATTTACAGTTGTCTGGAAAATTTGAAGATCGATATATATATAAACCGATACATGTATATATATACTAGTTAAATGTATCTTCTCAGGGCTTTCCAGCATGACCGTTATTTATTTTATTTTTTTCATTTCTCGAAAAGGTCCAAGAAGTTGCAATTGATATATCGGGTGTTGAAGAGTGAGACTTCCCCTTTATTCAGACTTTTACCAGGAAGTTCTGTAGATTGAGTGACTGATAGAGCAGGGAACCCCGTGGAAGTTTTAAGATCCGCCTACCTGCGGGAGGTCCTACTTGAGTCAGGTTTTCTCCAGTAAAGCTAGTTTCTTCAGCATTTTATAGAACTCAATCCCAGTGAACATATTTACTGGAATAAAATATGTTCAAATGCTCCACTTTCATTTTATGTTGCTTATTATAGTATTACAATCATTCTAGAGAGATAACCTTTACAGCAGTAGCTTAATGACAACACGAACACTACTTTTGTATTGAATTACTATTACTTAAACCTTGTTTTCCTTCTTGATGAGTTGACAAACTTAGAATTTAGCCTTGATGATGTAGAGGATATTTCTTTCTAGAGCGAGACATCGCAAGGAAAATGGTTCTTGATTGGGCCTTCCACAAGAGGATAGTAACACTCAGGGAGCAAATCTTGCTGTGAGAGTGCATAAGGCTTTAAATAGAACACACCCCTTGGATAGACTTAAATTTTACTCTGTTTTGATATTTTGGGGGGAAGCATGGCTCTGGAGGAAAAATATGGGTCTTGTGTGAAAGAGACCAGTTCTGGTCAACAAGATATGACATGCTATCTTAATTATGTAATGTCTATTGTACCTCTTGTAAGGATCGTAATTTTTTGGAAATCACAAATCCACCTTGCTCTCTGAATCTGAAATTTCAGAAATTAAAATTTCAACTGAATTTTTCATAGCAATAACATTTTTAGATTAAAAGTAACAAGTTGACTTAGAATTCAGAACAGCTTACATGTACATTTATACATACTCACTTTCTCATGAATGAAGACAGCAGACTAGGAACATCAAGAGTGAAGGCAGTGTAGAAAATGCCAAAGCTGGAAAAGGTTCAAAATTAAAATGTCAAAAAAAATAAAATAGTTAATTTTAGATAACTGACCCCTAGAGCAGATCCTTCGAGTCAATCTCCTTATAAGAGTCAGTCTTTCATCAATTATCGTATATAATGGAATGTCCTTAAACGGGTTAAAAAACTAGACATATTGGCTATGTATGGCACGCCAAATTCACAAAAATGAGATAAACCTAGTTTCACATTTGATAAACTAGGTTTATCGACTGTTAACTATAGTTTACAAACCGTAAACTATAGTTAACGATTTGTTAAGTATAGTTTTCATCTGTAAAACTATATTTAACGGTTTTTAACTGTAGTTTACGAATGCTAATCTAAGTTTATCTGTCTCTAATAAGCGTTAACAATAGATTTTGTTGATAAACATAGATTCACGTTTGTAAACTATAGTTTACAATCGTAAACTATAGTTAAGAGTTGTTAATCATAGTTTCACAAATCGTGAAGATCGTTAACTATAGTTAACGGTTTGTAAACTATAGTTTACAAATCGTGAAACTGTATTTATCAGATAATCTATGTTTTGCAATCGCAAATGATAGTTTTCGGTGTTAAGTATAGTTTACGGTTGTGAAACATAGAATAGTTTATAGATGTAAAATATAGATTAACGTTGTTAACTGTAGTTTACAGTCCGTAAACTATAGTTTACAACTAATAAACCTAGTTTATCGATTGTGAAACTATGATTAGCGCATTTTTGTGAATTTGGCGTGCCATAGCTATGATTGAAACCTGATATTGAAATTAACTCACTCTTTCCCAGGATAAAGTTTAAGTTCCTCTTCTCCAAGACGTCGAAACCCTATAACATCCTTACACCACGGGGGGTCCTAAAATTCAACCATAATCAGTTGTAATACACGTAAAGAATTTGATTGTTGATTGATTTGTAGATTGTTGAACGTCCCTCTCGAGAATTTTTCACTTATGTGAAGACACCACCACTTGCCGGTGGAGAGCTGCAAATTTTTTCCATATACTCGGCTCTTTGGGCCATTGAGCAGGTAGGGATCTTTTTCGTGCCAGCACATACTGCGACACGCGGGACCTCGGTTTATACGGTCTCATCCGAAGGACTGGTCTCTACGTCCCACAGTGGGATTCGAACCCGAGACGTAAGGATCAACTCCGCATTTCGCGATTCTAGTGCAGATGCTATAACCACTGCGCCACAAGGGCGACCGTTAGGAATTTGATATTCCAAACTGTGATTCACAATTAAAAAAAAAGTATGTGTTCAGATCGATCAACAATCAATTCATTTATATTTTTAAGCGAGTAGGTGTTCTAAATTGATTTTAAGAGAGGGTTATATTTACCGTTTTGACTTCTTGACAGAAGTTGAAGCCTGAGATAAGCTGAACCCCATATCTATAGGCGTCCTCAGATCGGAACTTCTCCAGCAGGTACGTGTAGGTCTCCATACTCCAACGTCTACGAAGTCAAAGACAAAGTCAGATCATTGCAGTAAGACTTGTGTAACTCCAATGTAATTAGTTAGATTATTCTAACTGTGTCTCGGGACAAGTCCTCACCACCAGGTATTTGGGCATTTATCATTTTAAGTTTCATAAACCCTCTGTTCACTCAAATAAATTTATTTTAACATTTATGATTTTCCAAACAAAATGTATTTTATAAGTAAAATACAAACAATTATAGCATAGCTTTCGGGGAAAAATTGGACAGAACAGAATTTTCAACTTAATTTACAAACTAATAAAGGAATACCCAGGGTAATAGACAGTAATCTGTTTTATCAGAGTATCGATGACCCTTAAATATATATAAAACATTCTTTCTACATGTATATGGTTTGTCCGTCGTCTGAATTAACTTTATATTCACCCAATCTTTTGATCAATTATTTTCTTTTTTTAATCAAATTAATAAATTAAATATTACTAGTTTGTAATTGCAGGCATGGTACTTTTATGTGTGTATTTTGGTCGCCCAAGATGCGTAAATTATTATATGTATTTTAGCATATGTTAGCAGGAGAAGAAATATTTCATAAAGTTTAAAGTGTAAACGACTTTGAAAAAAAAACAGCCATTAATGTTTATGTTTCATAATTCATATATATTTCTGTGTCTTCAAATTAGCCAACTCACGTGACCATCTGTATTTGGTCCTCTGGTACTAGGAAAGGCGTCCACAGACCGGCGGATCCATCAGAGGTGGTACTGGGTGAGAACTTGTCAGCAATAATGTTGACGTCACAGTTCCGTATTCGGTCCTGTATACGAAGAGCTGTGGAGAGTCCGACTGCCCCGGCCCCCACCACCGCAATCTTAAGGGGGTTCATCTCCTCGTCACTGGGCGCGGGAAAAAAAGGAACGGACAGCAATGTTATGTTTTCTTTGTATGAATTAATAAAAGTAACAATTGTTGTACCGATATACCAGTATGTAATTTTCTATATTATCTTGAAAATGCCAACAATTTAGATAGGTTTAAATTTGTACTAGTCAATTATGGCTAAAAATAGTTGCAATTTCTCTCTCAAAAGGTTGGTGTAGTTAATATAATTGGAAAAAAAGAGTCAAATTTTTACATACGAACAACATGGCATAGCACAGTATAAATAAAGATAACGCATCCATATTGTATTTTATTGAAAAATAGATTGTAATTGATACAATAAATGTGAGAAGTGAAGTACATAAGAGTATTTTTTAAAACAAGAGGCCCATGGGCCTTATAGGTCACCTGAGCATTATGCAACAACTTTCCAGTGATTGTGTCCTGTCGTAATTGAAATAGAATTCTGAGCAAAACAAAGCTGCGGTGAGCTGTTTGTATCTAGGAAATAGTGAGAGACATAAATGAATTTTCTTCAAGGTCAAGTGTTCATTGCGAGTACGAACTTCAGACGGTGGAACACCAGGTTATCACAACTATAGCCAGGAATTTCAAGCCGGAATGTTTGTAGGTATTTTAATTCAAAATAGAAAAAAGCAGGATACATTTAAAATATTATATGAATACTGCGTAATTTATAAAAAGAATAATAATTTTCTTTTTCATGAAATAATTGAACAGTTTTGTGTACTGTGCGTTTTTTAAAAAGATATTTAGGGTAATAACCTAACATGCTTTTGAAAACAAAATATAATTTTTTTTAGTTACATGTATCATGGGAAAATCTTATTTCTAATCCTACTGCATGTAGCACAACCATTTTGAAAAAGAACAATAAAAGTCTAATGATAAAAAAGATCTATTGATGTACCTTTTTGTAATTTATTTAGCAAAGGTGTCTTACATATTTAATTAGGTCTAAACGGTCATGGACATTATAAATATAGTTTTAAAGATTGTTAGTTAAAAATGATTAACATTGTTAATATTGAGTTTAGCCCTCCTCGTCTACATATTCTGTAAGAGAAGGAGATACAATATCCGTTGAGTTTGATGTCACTGTACCTGTGGGATGTTATGACACTGGACAAAAGCATCGCTGTGAAGTTGAAATTTATGTATTCGCTCCAAAATATCAATCACGCATCGATGTTTGTCAGAACATCACTGATCAAGGGACATTGTCATTTGGGAAAAATGGCTGCGGATTTAAAATCAAGGCTTCGACCTGGTGGCTAAAGACAACCTTGAATGTCACGGGAAACACGGATGGATTGATTAATGTCAAAGATAGGGACGTGAATATCAGGCTTGGTAACCCGACTCAGATTGTGCTCGACCGATCAAGCGTATGGTCTAATTTCACCCTGCCGGACATTAAGGTTAAGTAACTGATAATATTCAAATAAAGCTTGAGATGAAGAAAGAAAGGGATTCGTAATAATTCTTCTGAACATACGCTCTTTATTTTTTCTAGATATTCCTTTTCGATAAGGACAAGAACATTACGAACAAACTTTGCTATGCTAGAACCGATCCGAGAATGGAAACGTTTGATGGAAAATACTGGACAGCTCAGCTAGCTGGAGAATTCATTATATTATGTGGCAATCCTAACAATGATTACACTGACGACTTCACCCCTTAGGGATCCTCCTCTGCTACCTTAGACAAAAATGTCTTCCAGACGAGTTGGAGGTAATCTTCATGGCCATAATATCAAAATCATTAACAAAAGAGTCAAAGAATCTAATTTATCAATGTAAGACATATGCAAAAAAGTCTTGAACTTTTATCCTCAAGTTTTCCTACTCGTTATTATTTAACTGCGTCTGCATCATATTTCCCTATTAAGTTTTCCGTACCCTTTACCATGCCTTTGTTCTGGGATTTTAACATCGTGACAAAAAAGAAATTAACAAAAGTAGAGTTTTTGCAAGACTCATGAAATTGTGTATTCTGTTCGATTCTTGAGAGTATTAGTTTTCAGAAGATTACAGATTTCAAAACCTAAAAAAGTCTATTTTCATGAAGACAATGATAATAAAAATAATTTTTGTTTGCCCCTACACTTCTTCTTTATTTTATGCATGCGTAGGATAGGTTTTCATGATATCAATTCCATAGACTAAGGAGTTTTATATTAACTTCAAAAAAGGGTATCAGAACTTATTTTTCGCTTTTCTTAGCTCCAATGAAATGGATTTTTTTCGGCAGTTCCATTTTGAAGTCTTTCCTTGCAATAAAACGAAGTTTAGTTCTTAAAACTAAGCTTCATTCATTTTTCTGACAAATCTTTTGTTTTATGATACAATGCTAATGATATTGACTCATTGTGTAAAGATTATAAACAGGATTAGATAAACTAATATTAATAATCCTTGCTACTTTATGTATATTATATACTAATTATCAAATAGAAACATGTGATTCTTGTATAAAGGTACATATTTTTGAGTTTTTTTAAATAATAGGATAGATATAAATTCTACAGATAGCCTTTTTGGACCCAACCCCACATTAAATAGCAGCGAATTTGAGCTACCGAAATACTGTGACTGTGCCACTGAATATAGATCTTCACAATTCGACTCTTTTGAAAACCATTACACTGCAAGTTGTTCTAAAACATCTCCAGCTGTATTGTGTTCACGTGAGACAACATCAGAAAGTTTTACATCTACATGTGAGAACAACCAAAACAGGTACAAGCGTAAAGCAGACGATATAGATTTCTCACATGAGAGACTCAGAAGAAGTGTCGACTCCGATGACATCACAGTTGTACCTCCTCTCACAGTTAATCCACAGTTTGATCCCAACTTTATTCCGCCGGTGAGTTCTCTTTACTGACAATTCACACCGATAATAAGGATCCTTGTGAGCATAACAATTTCTGTAGAGTTCGTAATAACAAAACTTGTTTCACACTCAAAGTACATTTAATTTAAAATTGAATAATAGTGGTTTTCCTTTGACAATTTTTGTTCTATATTTAGCATGGGTAACCACGCAAAAAATAAGTCAAACGGCGCGCGCATGCGCCAGTGAGAGAAATACAACCGTAAGTTGACTGGCTCAAAAAACCAAATTGCGGAATTGTTTTCTTTCAAATTTCGTATGAATGTAATGATTATAATCGTCAACTCTATAAATGGCTGTTTTTGTGGTAGAAAGGTGTCGATTTAAGAGATGGCAGGACGAATAACTCGCTCGTAACATGGCTCTCTTTTGCGTTCTCGTCATCGTCACGGTTGATTGAAAACCATTTCAGACCCTCTCTGACAACGGGTAAAAAGTTTTATGGGGGAAAATGTACAAGAGACTGCTTAGTAAACCGTTGTTGCCTTTTTCATTAATTAGGCAATTCGAAAACAAGACCCCATTGATCTTCCGTAAACTGTGCCAAGATTGCAATAAAGTCATAATGTGTCTTAATATTGAAAAACAATGTGCATACCTCATATGCATCAAATATTGCAACAGGATTTGTTAACAAACTCGTCGTTATCAAATTGCACGTGTTTTGGGCTTTTTAGCGTTTTCCCTACGTGACGTCATAAATTTTACGGTTGAGTATTTCTGAATACTGATTTTGATGCAAAGTAGATAAATTTCCCTTCTGGCCAATTTTCGTAATTTTCGGTCCAGTGGTCAAATTTTTATCGAAAATTATGCTACCCTGCGTTTCTTTTTCCTTTCAGTATAGTATGTAGGTAACTAAGCAAAAACATAGGCTTATTTGATAAACGTATCAGATATCACTAAAAACTTTGTTTTCTCATTGATAAATGTATGCTATCATGTTTTACATTTTAATTAAGATTTCTTTTTCAAAGTTAAATTAAGAAAAATATATTCTATATCTATTAATAGGATGCTGGGACTACGGAGTTTCTTAACCTCACAATTGAGTCAATAAAACAGTTCTGTTTTGGACAAATTAAGAAATACGAGATATTCTACGAAACAAATGCAACCCATAAAGAGTCTGTGGTAGACAGAATTGGCAAATTTGTGTGTCCAAATAATTGCTCCAAAAACGGCGTCTGTGCAGCGGGTAAAATTTATTTTTAATTTAAAATGTATCGCTTATCAATTTAGAGAACCCCGATATTTCAACTGGCGTCAAAATTTTATAATGATTATAAATTCTGAGGAATATTACACCAGGTGATAAGCTAGCGTAAAACGAAAAAAACCCGAAAAAGGAAAAGACGACCTTGCCACATTGTCAGAATTTATTTAAAGAAACACGTTAAAACGTATGAGAGCAAAATAAATTCCATATTTTATTTTGTCTTAAATAATCTAAAGGTTATTGAATTTTAGAATAACTTCGATTTGTTTGCTCCTTTGGACAATTAAATAATATTTTAATACATGTAATAATATAAAGTGAGATGTGACTATAAATTGTTCTATTTGTAACATACATTCCGAAGATAGTTACATGGAATGCGTTACTTAAAATGAGCGTGCTGTGGATTCATATGAGGTGGTGGTCCTCAATTTTTGTGGTATCCCTTCAAACGTTTCATACACGAATTTTCATTTTTCACAAATTAGTACATTATTGCTTTTAAGGCATTTCTCTCTTTCTTAGCATATTAAGGGAAACACGATATTATGTCCCATGAACCTTTTTTAAAAATTTAAACATCTGCGAAAATTGCTCCCCATGAACATTCCACAGAAAGTGATTTTATTTTTTGACAGGTGCCTGTACATGCAGTGCTTTGTTTGTTGGCTTTGACTGCTCACACTCCAAATCAACTCCTCCTTTCAATACCTCTTTACCGGAAAACGGCTTGTGTACAACCAGTAAAAAACATGCGCTAAAACTAACATTTATGGTTATTTTATAGAGAACACTGTACATGTACAATTAGATTTCTTTGAGGTATGTCTTCAGTTTAATGCAAATATCCAATGAAATTATGTTTTAACTAGGACAGAGTAATTGTACGAAAACGATTGTCATTAATGCTTTTAAATTATAATTAAAGTTGTTATGCTGAAAAAAATCAAATAATTTTTTTTTCTGATTACTTTCATTTGGTTGGTTAGTGAAATTCTAAGACTATTCTCAAAGCTATTTTTCTAACTTTTTAAATGTTAACCTTAGATAACAGCTTCTGGAAAATCGGCCATGCTCTCTTCCAACACCACGATGGCGACTTATGTTGATGCGACTATCTTAAGAACCAACTTTCCTAACAATCCACGTACCAAAAGATCCTCACAGGCAAATGTATATGGAAGAGGTTTTGACATAAAGCTATCATATGATGGCGTTAATTATGGAGATGCAATGACACTTATCATATATAATGATGAATGCTTCAGTTGCAACGCATCAACTAATGAATGTAGTCCAAGGGTAATGTTTTTAATCATTTAAAAAACACTCTGATAAAAACATTTTTTCAAAAAAAGCTTATTTAACTGCTTTTGCGAGGATCTAAAAATCCTAACCATAGTATTTATGCCCCCTTCGAAAATGTGAGGAGATATTGCTTTGTTGCTGTCTGTCAATAGGTCGGTCTATCTGTCGGTCCACTATCAGTTTCCGTTCAATTTCTGCGCAGAGGTTAAACATGAATTTAAAATAAAATCTATGAAACAGAATCTAGGTCAACTTATGTTTTGGGTACATTTCAGCCGTTTTTGACAGCATTGTGTCCTTTGGACTTAGAAAAATTCCAATGATTTGCAGTTTCTGCTCTTTTCCTTAAATTGCAGAGGTTACACATACTAAAATGAAATTTAGTATTTTTATCATAAAAAATACGTCAAGTTCTGTTTTGGGAAGTATATGGTCATTTTTGACAGAGTGATGTCCCTTGAACTTAGAGACATTCCAATTATTTGGGGGGGGGGGGGGGGGTGGGGGGGGGGGGGCATAAGTGTATTACAAACATCGTTTCTTCCTTTTAAGCTGTTTAAGTGTCTTAATTGGGATAACTCTCTTTGTTTGTGTGTTTTTTTTTTCATTTTTTTACATCAGTTCTAAAATTTCAATATATATTTTGTAAATGCAGCGGAATAATATCGAGTTATATTATTCCTAAAATAATTAAATCAAGGTAGGTTTCTTTTTGTTGCAACAAAAAACTGTTTTCTCAACTCAAATTTATTTATGTTCCATGTAATGTTGATGAGAAACTATTAGGGATGTCAAAATTTTTATTTTCCTTAGTCGAACATTCGATTGCATTATTCGAACGATAGTCGACTATTCGGAACATTTTTCACAATAAAATCTTAATTTCCGTTTCACTTTCGTTTGCATAGACTATGCAAGAGTTATCCTTCTTTGGTTTATGCATTGCGTATGCTTTTGACGGATATTTACAGGCACTTGACTTGTAGCTATTATGTTTACATGAAATTATATTTATTTAGTTTTAATATGCATCAAACACTACCAGCAAATATTTTTTTTAACTCATTTAAATAAAATAAGATAAACACAGCATCTACACGTCAGGTGCCCGTGTGTATGGTGTGACATTGTTAATACCGATTACCGTATAATTAAGTTACACAGTTATAAATGCCCTAGCTTACAACACTACAATGTATGCGTGTTTTTATAGAAGTAATTATCAAATTATCAAAACGTGTCTCGTATGTGAACCTTTGAATATTACTAAAATAACAATATTTTGGATACATGGAATGTAAAACTCATTAACTGTGTTTTCATTATAATTCTACAAACAAAACCCAACACAGTGATTCATAATTTATCAGAAAAACAATTGTTATTGACAATTATCAGATAATAGAAGAGCAGTAATGCATTTATACATTGATAATGAAAAGTCAACAGTTTTTGTTCAGGAAAAAAATTTTGTAGACAGACGATTTCTCAATTTTGTGACGAGTAATCCCGCGGCGCCGAAGAAAATATGAAATAGAATCGGACTGAGTTGCGGACAGATTTTTTGACGAACGTGTGAAAAATTCTCCAACATGCAGTTGGCTGTGCCTCATTGTCCAGTTTATTTGGATGAAGATTTGTAAGATGGTATCGCATATTGGAAGTAGTTCCGCAATAGATTAAACAGCTTCGCATAATGTACATTTTCCATTTTTTTCATCAAAGTTTCGCTTAAAAAATTTCCACACGGTTGATTTCGGTGGTGGCATTTTCAAAACTGAACTGAAAATCTATGAAACGTAGACCTAATTTGGGGTTAGATTTTTCTGAAAGGTTTTGACGTAGTGAATAATGTTCACAAATGAATAGCTAGCAATGACTTTGTAAAGAAAGATAACCCATGAACTTTTTCATAAATTTGTAATCAAGAGTTATCGCGCTTTTTTTCGTATTTTATTTAGTCGATAGTCGGTCGCATTATTCGATAGTCGGTCCTTTCGACTGACAGTCGAATAGTCGACTATTCGTTGACATCCCTAGAAACTATAATAAGTTTTTATCATGCTATTTGCCGTTTTAGTCGTCTTGTCCAACAACAACAACAACAACAACAACGACGACGACGACGACGACAGAACACACCACAACTGGGGACAGTGATACAGGATCATCAACAGTTCAGACTCCACCCACAAAACAAGGAGGTGGACGGAGGCAGCCACCAGAAAAGCCAGAATCTAATGAAGAGGAAAGTATGTTCAAATTTAAGATTACATGATTTCTATGAGGAAAAATTATATATCATTTACTTATTTTTTTATTCTTCTCATTATGTTAAAAGTTTTTGTCATACCAGCTTTCAAAACAGATGTTACATTGTAGATGTCCATTTTGGTTTGATAAAAACTCTGATTGTACTCGCCGTCCTTATTCTGGCCGTTGTCAGCACTCTACTGTACATGAAGTTGCGACCCTCAAGGAAACCAAAGTATTACAAAATGATATTTCTATTTATTTCTTTATGAAACATACTGTAAAAACATCAATGTTCACTATGGGACAATGTCTTAGGATTTCCTTGGTCCCCTTATCTAAAAATTAGCATCTTCACTTTTTTCCTCATTTTTTTAGCATAGTTATTCATTGGATTTCTGTATGTATACGTTACGAACGAAATTACGTGTCCATGAACTTACAAAGTATTGCTTACCAACGACATTTTCTACCAATAAATAAAATAAAACGATTGTCTGGTAATAACAAAAAAGAAGAACTCGTTATAATAAAAAAAAAGTAATACTATTTTGTTCTGCCTAATTCAAAACATTTATATACACAATTTTATTTTGTTACAAGTCCAATAACTGATGGCACCAGCACCGTTGAATGCAGTCAACCACCTCGTCATCATTATGACACCATATCACATGGTCGTTCTCGATCCCCGCCTCCTGGATACGACACAATTAGTCCTATTCCACACAGCGACAAAGCTCCTACTGAACAATATGAATCTCGTCCACAGACAGCTTCTGGTATTCACCTGGACTTTGACAACAAGGCTTACAGTGATAAATAAATTAATATTCCCAATTGTGTTGTTTTTGGAGGATCCAATGTGATATATGCTTCCAACTTTTTTGTTTAAATGGACTTTTAGCTTGAATACTGTTCGTTTTTTGTCATATGTATTTCTATGAAGTTTCTCTCTTTTTTCGACACAAAAGATACTTTTCTACTTTACCACTTTACCAATAGGAAATTTAAAATGATTTTGAGATTTATGTTTGGTATAAGTAGGGACATTAATGTTGCAGCTGTTGCGGAGAAACACTACCTGCGATTATGCAATAGTTGCAACATAAATACCATTACTAACAAACAATGAACAATTTTATTGTTTTTATTTTATCTTAATAAATATTTTTAGATTCAGACTATATTCTTTACTTTTTTAATATAGAACTCTGCTCTATTGTATGTTTTATCGATAGAACAGCCGCTTCCTCAAGAAATCTACCAAGGTTGCTTGCTCAGCGGCGTGAAATACTGACTGATAAACATTCGTCGTCTTCATATGAAGCAATTCAAATTAAGATATATTTATTGGACGGAAATACTCATGAAATATTAGTCGAATTTTAAGCTGAATTCCTTCGAGTCGATGACACAAGCTAATAAATAAGTAAATATAAAATGTACTGTTTTCCAACATACTCAAAGTCAGTGTGTCTTGTTATACCCTCTGCTTGGAAAGTGGGTGGGTATACAGTGATCGTCATGTCCGTTTGTTTATTCATTCTGTGATGCTAACTGTTCATGCCCAAAATAGTTTGAAAAATGTAAATGGTTTCCTTTTGATCAATAAAAGATTTATTTGGAAAAAAAGGGAATCCTTAAAAACTTTACTTTTTTCCAAAATATTCCACACGTTTACGTTTTTTAGTTAAAAATATGAATCATAATGTAACCATGCATGTGCCTTTCTTATACAAACTTTACTAAATGGAAATTTTGATATAGATAAAAAATATAGCAGTTTTAGAGATTTAATTTTGCTCTGCTTCTGATTAGTATTATTAATGATCAATTTGACTTTAGAAATTGAATACTGTTCGTTGTATCCATATTTCAATTATTTATTGATTAATTTTTCGTTGATTTTTTTTTTGGGGGGTTGTAAATAAAGTTCTATTAAAAATTATCATTGGATCCTATTTTGAATGGCTTAATTTATACTAGTAATCAGGTTATTTTTCTATACTCAAGGTCAAGATCATGCTTACTGAACGGTAATTTTCGAAACGGGACAGGTGAGCTTGAGACAAAAAAATATCACAGAATCAGATTTTTGAATATTTTACTAAAAGAAGACGTTAATAGTAATCTAACAACCAAGCTCTATGATAAACGTGATGACTTAAACTTTTCAACTTCCCTTACTTATGCAGCAGTATACCTTCATTGAGTCAAATGATGACTGGAATTTTTCATACTAATTATAGGCCTTTTTACACACTGAATTGACGACGGAAATTCCCGTTATATCCCGATCATGACAAGAAGCACACGGCCAGTGTTACAGTTAGGCAGGGATGCTCAGTCCTCCATGGCACCTGGTCCCACTTCTGACTTTTCGAGGTCCGTATTTGCTCCGCTCCTATTCTCTATTGTTTAATGGACTTTTTAATTCGAATGTTGTTCGTTATCTCCATTAATTTCATCAGAGATAAGATGACGTAGCAGGGAGATGAATAATCTTGAGTATGTAAGCATTTCGTAAATTTCTCGGTTCTTGACCTTGCTACGAAATGTAGTCTATCTTTGGCTAGTATTTTGACTGAATCGCTAAATACCAAACGTTTTTTGGGTAAATTATTCACCTCAAGGAACGATAATTTCATAGAATTAAGTTTTTGGGGTAATTCAGATGAGACCTTAAACACCGAGACCCCGTGTCACGACAGGCGTTGGCACGACAAATATCTCTTACAGCTCAATGGTCCTGAGTGCTGAGGAAAGCTCGAAGCCCTTCCCTCCTATATTGTATCGTCTGTATGTGAATGAAAATTCTTGAATGCGACATAAACAACATTCACTCAAAAATGAAGGATACGGAGATAACAAACAGTATCCAATATCAAAGTAAAAAAAAACAAACAAAATAGGAGCAGAGCAAACGTGACTTACAAAACATCAGAGGTGGGATCAAGTGCCATGGAGGAGTGAGTATCACCTGCCGACCGGTCACACCCGCCGTGTGCTCCTTGTCATGATCGGGGATAACGGAAACACCCGTAGTCAATAAAGTGTATATATACTGGACTAACAATTAGTATGGAAAATGTCAGTGAGCATATGACGCAATGATAGAATGATTGATTTTTTATTGTTTAACGTCCCTCTCCAGAATATATTCACTGATATGGAGACGTCGCCATTGCCGGTGAAGGGCTGCAAATTTAGGCCTATGCTCGGCACTTATTGCATTTGAGCAGGGAGGGATCTTTATCGTGCCACACCTGCTGTAACACGGGGCCTCGGTTTATACGGTCTCATCCGAAGGACCGCCCCATTTAGTAGCCTTTTACGACAAGCAAGGGGGTACTGAGGACCTATTCTAACCCGGATCCCCACGGGAAGACGCAATGATGAATTGTATTTGCTGGCAAGGTCATTGTATCGACCATAGAACTTACGAAACGATGACTTTAAGCGAGACTGCGGATATTCTTGTTTCATCAACTTGTTTGTCAATAAATTACCTCGTTTAAGAAATTGTTTATACGTAGAGCATGCTCTTACAAATCAAATCAGCTGAAATATATAAACTCCGTATGCAGGTGATGAAGGTATATTGCTGCATAAAAAAGGAAGTTGACAATTGAAAAGTTTAAGTCATCAAGTTTCTCATAGAGCTTGATTCTTAGATTACATATGTACCATTAACGTCTTTTCAAGTAAAATATCCAAATATATTCTGTGGTACTTTTTTCTCAAGCTCACTAGGATATATCGTATTGACAAAGGAATGGAAATTGCCATTGTTAATTGACAATACGTCGTCGATATATCTAAATGTTGAGCTGAAGGCCAGAGCAAGTGTTTTTACGCATAAGATTTTGCACAAACTATGCTTCATATGAATACAAAAATAGGTCTGCTAATAACGGAGAACAATTGGTACCTATGGGAATTCCAATTAATCGTTGGAACACTTGGTCTTTAAAAACTACATAGAAATTGTCAATCAGAAACTCAAGCATCTTTTCGATATCAACCTCTCGCTAAAAATAAAAGACATGTACACATTTTTAAGGATAAATCACTAAATTTGCGTCTCATTAAAATTTCCAATTTAACAGTTTATCCCAGTGAGCAACAAAATAGTCATGATATTATACATAGAAATTAACCAAATATTAATTTAAATCTGTGTCTATGTCCTTTTAACAATTAGTAATAAAGAATATTGAACAATATATTTGTTGATATGTATTTTAGGAAAACAATTTGGCCTTACATATATATATATATATATATATATATATATATATATATATATATATATATATATATATATATATATATATATATATATATATATATATATATATATATATATATATATATATATATATATATATATATATATATATATATATATATATATATATATATATTTACTATAGAAAAACAATTATCAGTATATCAATTTTACATCAGAAAGTACAATCATAAGTAAGCATGCTTATACAAATAGTCAATGAAGTACTGATTATATTTTCGAAAAAGTTTCTTGTTCTTTACACAAACTTCAACATACATGACAGGCTAAATACTACGCCACATCTGATGTTTGGTATAATGCATATGTAGGGAAAGGGCGTACTAACAATAAAATATGCTCAAATTAAATCAGAGATCCGTGTTTGTTTCGTTTCGGACTAGCATTGTTTTAATTTACTTCATTTAACCCATATCATATGTTTCAATATATTCAAATACACACTTTCATAAATCTATGTTCCTGTTATTAACATTGATAAGTGTTATTGTTTCGTTTTAGTGAACTAGAAAATGAAAATATGCGAACTAAACATGATACATAATGCATTCCGTTTCCTAAATAATTTTAATGAATTTGCGCATGCAATAACATCATCCTTGAAAAACTTCCTTGACTGTTAAAATTCGAATGAGGATAACCGGAACAAACCTGTGAACAAGTAGGTAGTAAAATCCAATTCTAGTTGTAGAACAATATGATTAAATATACGTTTTAGTAAGCTAGAAATAAAATAGAAAAGAAAGACAAAAATTAAGATATTTCTACTTCTTAATGGATAAGAATATTTAACCTGACGCTTTCTTTTTAATTATTTTCAGTGGGGTTTCGAGAATGTTTCCAATTTTCATTTGTCTTGTCTATTGCCTCCTGTCAAGAAAATTATGCAACTGAAAATGGCACAGCTGACAAACATCTTAATCTAAGGTACTTTGTTACTTAACCTTTCAAATTTAGCATTTTATATTGAAAACTGGTAAATTTTATCATAAATATTCCTTCAGTGAAAAGTGATGTTTTTACACTAGCATGACATTAGAATTGAAGCTGCTGAAATTTCATACATCTTTAATTAACTCCGCTACGAGCATATTTATCTTTTATTGTTTAAAACATTAGTCTAATTATTTTAGACTGCTATGCACAATTTCTAAAAATGATTATGGATCACTATTTGTTGAAGGTTATTTGTTCCATTCCATGACATATGAAGATAATGGTAATGTTGTTTGAAAATCCACTTTTAAAATTCATATCGGGATCCCATTAGGAACATACAAAAACGTAACAACCCTTGCGGGAAACTGATATTGTTCAAATGTTCACGCACAGTTTTAGACTGAAGGAAAAAAATCAATCTTCATGTATTACTCTTTATGTAAAAAAAAATACATTTCCCCGTTTCTGATTTTATTCAATCACATTTCAAAGAGGAGATATCAAAGCTTATCTTGTACGTCAAGTTCGAAAAAAGGGATTTTAAAATAGTTTAAACTACTAAATACATGTCTTAATTATGTTGAAAGAAAGGAGGGGGCGTTATAAGTTTTCAGAACTGGTGCCCAATCCCTTTGTAATTATATTATAATAAAATATGTTCAAATCAATCAAAGAGGAAAAGTATGGTACATATATATGAACAAATAAATATAATCATTTGAATTTCATTATGCACAAAAATACTTATAAGAAAGTTAACACTTTTGATGATCTAAGTGCATGTCGCGTGGGTAAAGGAGGAAGCATTTATTTCTATTAACAGACCCAGTTGGCATATACGAATGTACGAATATACGAATGAAAAGGTAAAGTGATACACAGACCCTCTTCATTTAGGAAGTCAGCACTTCAAATTATATTAATCCATAAATGACTACACAAAATAAGAGTACTTCAACAAGATATATGTATCCATATCAAGTTTTTCACAGCAGTTCTCGAAGTCTATCTATTTTTTTTAGTTCCTTGTAATAGCTCAAAATATAAATAAATGATGAAGGCATAATCATGCAATGCCTTTGAAAATTTAACACAATTTTTAAAAGCTCAAGTGTGTAGTCCTTTCTATAACCCTATACACAATCGATTTGAAGCAGTCTGATTCTTTTAAAACGTCATGATTCCGAACAAAAACACATTTTCTGAAGTGTTTAACAAGGACGAGCGTGCTTATAATAAATAAAAACGAAACTCACCATGAAGGAGAATTTTATCTTTAACTAGTATACTGTTGGTTATCTCCATATCCTTCTTCAAAAGATAGAGGAAATCAAAAACAGAAAAAGTGATCAACAATGTAGAAAAAAGCACCACTCATAAGTAATTACTTTAAGATATTCACTGTTTACTCTATGAAATGATTGAGTTTTTTCATTCATTCGTTTTTCAGCATAGGTTGTATGAGTAACTTCATATTTAAGTCAACGTATACACTTACGATCGCTAATTCCTGGAGCAAAACCACAGACGGTAAGATCATATAATTTTCTTATTGTGACATGATAGATATTCCAAGATAATTATGAATTGGATTTCAGCAAGTTAAATGAATATAGGTGCTTATTAGCTTTGAGCATTCCTACAAAATTGAAATTGTAATATTTTAGCGTGTATGAGTGTTCCTGAGTATGCATATGTGCGTATATTTTTTAGGTCAAGTAATAATAAACTAGTTTAATTAAGCTGTTTGCTATGAACAGAATTGAAATCGCTAGCTATATGGAAATGCACCACGAAAGAATCCTGCCACTTCATAGAATAAAACAACAATGATTCCGAGCAATTTTGCCTCTGCAATGCCAAAAATTTGAAAACTAGCCTGTGCATTGGTATTAAATGTCAGACCATTGTGGGGAAAAATAAGGCAAGAACCACAACATGTAAATATACAACGGAAAACAATGCACAATCACACACTGATTGCAAAAACATTAAACATATACAAACTTTTGGAAAGGCAGAAATCGCATCTAAAAGAGGTAGGCTTGTTTGATGGTTATGATTTTGTTTTAAAAAAGACAAACAATGCGTAATTCATTATTCTTTTTCATTTTTCTTGAATACCTTTGTCATTTTTTTCTGGCAGTAATTGTATTTTCTGTAGGTAAAATCCATTCTAAGGATGTTTGTTCCTTTTCCGTCAAAACGAGTGGAGTTCATGCCATAAAGTAAATTTCAAGATTACTACATTTTAGATAGTTTAAAAGCAAATGCATATTATATTAAATGCTACATCAAACTAATGGAAATACAATCTGTTTTCTCGCTAAGAATACTTTCAATAAGTCTTCCTGATGAAATTATAATTTACTTTTTGCCAGAAGCTCGGATGTTGGAAAGTTTCGTACGGTGGTTATAAACAAATTCGATGCTCTTGCAGCTTATGGTATGCTACTTCATAGACCTAAAGCAGATCTATGGCTACTTTAAGTACATTTATCAAGTAGTGTATTTTATAAAGGTTATACCATGCCAACTGAATTCGATACACACATTTTTTTTTAATTTCATTCTCTTTGAACGTAGGAAATATAACAAACTTCTTTGATATTGTTGACAAATGCAGTGACGATTCGAAATGCCAAGTATTTGTAAACAGACATAAGTCACGTATTTTTCTATGTGTCTTTTCCACTATTGGTTCCATTTGTTTTAAAGTAAAATGCCGTGAAGTAAATGATACATCTACTTGTACCAACAATATGGACTCCAACTCAATAAATTGGAGAACCTTGCAAACAGTATGGAAACATTGGAAGAGTACGTACTTCAACTACCAGGAAATCATGTCTTGTTTTTAAAACGATAAAATATTACATTTTTTATCAATTAAGCAATTAAGATATCTTATGTTCATAATTGGGCTAAAAACGTATACAATTTATTTACATGTTTGTGTCATGTTTCAGAGGAGATCATGCTCATGTCCGCAGGTGTTGTTCTTTTAAGTGGGATATCTGGATTTCTGTTTGGAATTTGTTTTTCATTCTTTAGGTTTGTGATAATTACAGTTAATGTATTATTTAGAAGATAGTATCTTTGTTACAGTCATTCTCAATATTAATCACTATAATATCTCTTTCAGAAAAAGCAGGCCAATCAAAAGATACTTAGAAAGGAAACACGTTTATACCGTAAATTCCGAACTCTATGAGCAAATCAGTGATACATCAAGTATAATACAGGTAATATATATTTGAAAAGTATAGTCTTCGTTTTATAATTTATGAAACAAACAGGCAAACATTTTAGACATATTCATGTGTTTTGTGTAGTACTGGAGTAACTAAATTTTTAGAAAATACTTAATATCCTATTAAATCATATATGCTTTTCATACTTAGATGTGATTCAATTACTACCGACAGACCGACAGACCGACAGACCGACGGACAGCAGCAAAGCAATATGCCCTCCCTTCTTCGAAGGGGGGCATAATAATTTTAAACAAGTTTTATAAACAAGCCTTCATATAAAAACCACGAGGAATTTATGATTTTTCAATCAGTCTTGTTGAATGCATTATGAATATCTACCTACCCTCATGTAAACGTATTTTCTTTGATGATTCAGTGATGGATTCAGAAGACAGTCTTTTTCCTGTTTTAGGTTCCCAATTTTCTGGTCCATTGACCTTTAATTCATCTAAAGATACTGAATCACAATTTGTAGTGCTCACAGGTTTGAACGTGAAATTTGTTTTAGGAGTGTTTTCAACTCCTGAGATACAATTATTTTTTGCAGCGTCCTCCCCACTTCTTGAGATAAACAAATCTCTGCTGTTGTCAATACCTTGACTTTCTCTGAAAGCCACATTTTTACTTCTACCACTTTGTTTCTGTTTATCTTGATTACAGTTGGCAGTCCGGGATGTTCCATCACTTTGAATTTCATATTGCTGAGGAACATTGGAACTTGATGCTTTGTGTTTTGGTGACTTACTGTTTGTAATATCATCAAGAGGCAAATCCTACAACAAAAATGGAACATATTTATAAAACTATTGCAATAATCTTAATCATATTAATATACCCGTGGTCCCAGGCCCTTGTCATTTTAAGACCTTAAAAGAAAACTGCATCTCACAACTTAGTTTGTACTCACTTTTTTTAACTTACTGTGATGTGACTCGAGGTTTTCACAATTTGAAGTGAAATGGGATACAGGTTTCTTTTAAGGTCTTAAAATCAAGGGTCTGAGATCAAAGACACTTGTTTCATATAGGGGGCACCCCTACTTATTTTTACCTTTGTGGTAAAAATAAGTAGGGGTGCACCATAAGCGATCTTTGGTACCAACTACCAAGTACTTTTACCTGGCTGTAATCAGGTCTGTTCCAGGCAAAACATTTGATAACATTAAAATTGCATCTACAAAATGTACAAGGCATGTTCATCTTTGTAAAATTACCACATTTTTCTATAATCTTTCAAAATGCCCTGCAAGTATAAAAGTGACTTATAAATTTTACATTCCTTCTTTTTTTTGGAGCATGCTTGTTCAATTTTTTTTTATAACACTGATTTTGATATACATGTATCTACTAGAAACTGAATTCATATAACGCATCCATATTGTATTTTATTAAAAAATAGATTGTAATTGATACAATAAATGTGAGAAGTGAAGTACATAAGAGTATTTTAAAATAAAAAAACCTGTAAGACGTGAAGACAACAGTAGTTTGAATCAGTCAATTAAGCATGTACCCATCTTTGTTAAAGATTATTATAAAATACCAAAATACACTTCACCCTGAAGGGTTTTTAATGCTATTTATAAGCCTTTTCAAATTTAAATGTTAGAAAGAAAGACTTAATGATCGAGACACGTGCACTGGAGCAAAACATATAAGTCAATAAAAAAAAATGCTGGTTTTTATACACATGAAAATGAAAGTCTCTCAATTTACAAAGGTTAATTAAATATAATATGTGCATCCATTTCTAAGAAAAAGAACAACAAGATTTAGAGGGAATTTAGTAAAATAATATAAGCATTAAGTCAACAAAGTATGTTATAATTTAAAAGTCAAGAACACAAAATGCAAATTAATTAATGATGATAATTCTTACGCAACACTCCATTTCACCATTTGAATTTCCGATGAAATAGAGTGATTTTGCCTCTTGTTGATAAATTCGATTGAGTTCGATCGAAAATAACGACACATCAATCGAATCATACTGGATGGTTACAAAAGTTAGATCTCCATTTCATCCGTAATGAATTTTCCCTGTTGATTGCAGAAACCTCCGCTGATTGTATAGTTTTTAAGTATAATAATGATAAAAAAAACTGTTATAGGAAAAAGAAGCATTATGTCATATTCCATAAAATGAAAATAAACATACGATACATTACAGAATTATCTGTATACATGTATCTTTCTTACATAAGTAGAAGAATATCAGAGTATTTGTTAATAATTATATATATATATACCTTGTACCAGAGCCACCACTATTAATATAGAACGCCTTTAAAATACAATAGGCCGTTTACCTACCTCATTTTTGAGAATCAATTTCTTTTTCATTAAATCTTACATGTCTTTTAGGCTTAACGATTCAATGCTAAAACGAAAGTACATCTATCTAAGTAAACATATATATGCTTAATGCACCAAGAACTTTCAAGATGAACGAAAAATTTAAATGTACATTGAGCAGTTGAATGCGTGTTGCGACCTTATTCCAAAATATTTGAAATGTATATATAGGGCCAAATAAATGCAAACTTAATCGCCTTCGTTATTTGAATTATTTTTTTTTTTAAGAAAAAATTTGCGGATGGAAATCCAGCAATTTTTGCGTAACTATTTTTTCTTACTCATAGTAATATATTAGCACTGGTTCTCTGCCCTTGATTCCAGTCGCTGCCGCTAGGAATTACAAGGTTTTTCAGGGCGCTTGCGCCCGTTTACCAATGTCAGGGTACCAGTCTAAGTAATATATCATAATGAGTTAGAAGAAATTATATTAACGAAACAAATACGCAAGGGAACACATTAAAAAAAATTATAAAGTACCTGCATCTCCTTCCCATGCTTAGATCAGTTCAAATGATTGATATTTTCTTCAACGTTTAAGGAAAGTGCATTGTTATCTTTTTTTTTAAATCCATTAAAATGGAATGAAATAATTTTGCGCAGTGATACAAATTATTCCGGAACTTTATTTTTTTCGGGTCCGGTTTTTTCTGTAATACACAGTAATGGCGCCTAAAACGAAAACAAAAACATGGTGTAGTGAAAGTCGTTTGTTTTAACATAAACACACCATGTTTGAACTTCCAGACGACGATGATAATTTTTGGGAGGTATAATTTAAGACTTCTCTAACATTAACCAAGTTAAAAGAGAGTCCAAACTAGCTGCACGGTATTCTTTGCTGCCTGTTTAAATGTATTGAAAAGTTTGAAAGTATCAGGTATTCATCATATATTGCGATTAAAAATGTTCTTTATTCTAAATGAAAGAGGTATTATAACTCGTCATCAAGAGGTGCATTACATTCAGGAAACACTTTGGGATTACACCAAACATTTCTACTTTCGATTTTGTTCTGTTTTTTCTGTGTTGTGTATCACGTCGGAACAAAATCTTTTGAACTCCTAATCTTATAGGCCTATTCCATGGGGCCTACTACTGTTTTCACAAGTATCACGTGTACCATAATGTTTCTTAAAAATATTATTACAACAACATACCTTTGAGCATCAACTGAGCGGTTTTACGCATTCGTTATACTTCCTGTTCTTATCTCTGCGCCAGTCTGTAGCATTGTCCATTTAAAAAGATGCACACGTGTTATCTAAGGCAGATGTAGTTGAGTGTGCATTTCATATTTGATTTTCTCTCTCTCTCTCTCTCTCTCTCTCTTAAAAAAAAATTCCCAGAATGTGATTCAAGTTGTGATTAAAAAATAACCCCCCCCCAATAAAAAAAAATTAATAATAAAATAAAAATCTGAATTCAGTTTCTAGTAGATACATGTATATCAAAATCAGTGTTATAAAAAAAATTGAACAAGCATGCTCCAAAAAAAAAAAAAGAATGTAAAATTGTAAAATTTATAAGTCACTTTTATACTTGCAGGGCATTTTGAAAGATTATAGAAAAATGTGGTAATTTTACAAAGATGAACATGCCTTGTACATTTTGTAGATGCAATTATAATGTTATCAAATGTTTTGCCTGGAACAGACCTGATTACAGCCAGGTAAAAGTACTTGGTAGTTGGTACCAAAGATCGTTTATGGTGCACCCCTACTTATTTTTACCACAAAGGTAAAAATAAGTAGGGGTGCCCCCTATATGAAACAAGTGTCTTTGATCTAAGACCCTTGATTTTAAGACCTTAAAAGAAACCTGTATCCCATTTCACTTCAAATTGTGAAAACCTCGAGTCACATCACAGTAAGTTAAAAAAAGTGAGTACAAACTAAGTTGTGAGATGCAGTTTTCTTTTAAGGTCTTAAAATGACAAGGGCCTGGGACCACGGGTATATTAATATGATTAAGATTATTGCAATAGTTTTATAAATATGTTCCATTTTTGTTGTAGGATTTGCCTCTTGATGATATTACAAACAGTAAGTCACCAAAACACAAAGCATCAAGTTCCAATGTTCCTCAGCAATATGAAATTCAAAGTGATGGAACATCCCGGACTGCCAACTGTAATCAAGATAAACAGAAACAAAGTGGTAGAAGTAAAAATGTGGCTTTAAGAGAAAGTCAAGGTATTGACAACAGCAGAGATTTGTTTATCTCAAGAAGTGGGGAGGACGCTGCAAAAAATAATTGTATCTCAGGAGTTGAAAACACTCCTAAAACAAATTTCACGTTCAAACCTGTGAGCACTACAAATTGTGATTCAGTATCTTTAGATGAATTAAAGGTCAATGGACCAGAAAATTGGGAACCTAAAACAGGAAAAAGACTGTCTTCTGAATCCATCACTGAATCATCAAAGAAAATACGTTTACATGAGGGTAGGTAGATATTCATAATGCATTCAACAAGACTGATTGAAAATCATAAATTCCTCGTGGTTTTTATATGAAGGCTTGTTTATAAAACTTGTTTAAAATTATTTACTCTAGTTGCCCTTTTCTTATTTTGAATGTTTATGTGGAAGGCATGAATGTAGTGTTAATTTCGGTAATCAGGTCAGAAATAAAATGCTTATAAAAGTAATTTCTATTATTTGAAAACTTTTCTATGTATATCAAGATGCATCTTACAAAGATTAAACATGTACATGCATGTATTTCTCAGGAACAATAGTGGATCAGTTTTTGCAAAGTACAGAAAATAGAAGTGATTATCAGCAGGATTTCGCTGATAGGACTTATCAACTGAGGACCAACCATCCTCAGCGACAGGCACTACGGACCTCTTCTACTCCGTCACCTAGTCCAGTGGTGCAGGGTAACCATCAACTAAGGACCAGCCATCCTCAGGTTATTGCCTCGGCTAGAAGGCAGTCTTCAGGTGTGACCAGAAATATTAACCCAACTCCAGTAATCAAAAAAGCCAAGAGAAAATTCCCTGGACCTGCTGGTCTTCTTCCTAAACTGGTGAGGTTACCATGGTGATATGAGATTTTTTTTTGTGTAAGGTCATCGAATCAATCAATGATATGCATATTAAGTATATGTAGCAAATTAGCTTAAGAGAAGACTGATAGTTAAAAAGTGTGATAAAAAAAGTCCCTACTAGTTAAGTATAATGTAATGAATCTTAAGGTAAACAGAATATTACATACACTTTTTATCCCGCTGAATATATTTTTCCAAACAAGATTATAAACTCGCTGTACCATCCATATGTCAAGTTAGACAGTGTTAATGCTTGTTTGTTTTTGGGATTTTTTCAGTTGTAAGAGAGAATGAATAATTGTGACCTTTTAAGTTCCTATTAAATGTCTCAATTTTTAGGACATTTCTGTAATTTTCAATGTACTTTGAAATGCAACTCAGCTTATTTCAAGTAATTCATTGAAACTGAAAGTAATAACAAAATTTTTTTTTTTATCTGTATTAAGCTATTTACCTGTTTATGTGTGCATTGGCATTATATTATTTAATTGTATTTATTTATTTGGTAGTCTGGTAATCATGGTAATTCAGAAAGCATAAAGGAATCTGTGACACCTTCATTGAAAATATCTCCTGATAAAATGACAGTTGAGGTAAGAAAAAAAAATGTAAATAATGCTTTATTTGTTCCTTTGTTGTTAAGGTCAAGATCTAGTAAATGAAAGGTGCCTACAGATCTATCAAATTTGAGAAATAAATTCCTTTATTGATGCTTTACAACTTAAGCTTGGTCAAATAAGGTGTTTCGGGGCATAATTTGTAGGTAAACAAGATGAAAACTGTATTTTAAACTGTCATTTTCAATGAAAAATTAAGAAAACCAGTCATAAATATGGGAGTCTTTTTCATATTCAACAAAGGAAATGTATCCAGATTGCCTACAGTCTCTCCGGAAACGATAATTAGGATGTTCATGGCCTCTTCTTTAAATCAATATCAAATTTTATATAGGTATCTGGTTTACTTTTCATATGATTTCAAATTGAACGTCATGAAAATACCCTATTTTCTACATAATTCTGCTAAAGCCGTAAAGTACGGGAAAAAGAAAGTTGAAATTGATTATGACGTCATAATGGATCTAGCACCAAAAAAAAGTCTAAAGTTATTTACTAGATCTTGACCTTAACAAAACTTTTCAACTCATATTAACAAAAAAAATTTTATGAGAAATGTAAACTGACAAAAAAAGAAGATATACTAGTACCATTTAACTACATATGAAAATCACCTTTAATTTGTACAACAGCTATGATATACATGACTGTATGATTTGATTTGCAGAAAGAGGACACCATTCTGTCCTCCCAGTCTGCTGATGACATCTTTAGTGAGGAGCCCTGGAGGAGACTGATGGAGGAGTTAGGGACAGATGGACAGCAACTCCTCCACAACTTTTCAATAACAAACAACTTAACAAAGGTAGACCGAATGTTAACAACTTCTCTATAGAAAACAACTTAACAAAGGTATTCTGTCTGTTAAGAATTTATATAAGACTTTAAGTGACAGTGTTATAGCTGTTACAAGATTATCATTTTAAAAGTGGTGAAAAAAAACATGAGTCACTAAGAATACATTCCTCTTTTTTCAGTCGGAATTATGCAGTTTAAAGTTTCCCTGTGGAATTGTACACAATTTTGAGGCATGATAAGGATGTCCAAACTTAGCAGTTTTATAATGCTATGATCATGATGATCTGTCATCAAATTTCCTGTTCTCAAATTAAGCTTATTATCATTTGATTTCAATCCTGAAATTAATTTGCAGGGAGAAAGCTTAAATATTGACTATTTATAATTCAAATATATTAATCAAACTTAGTTATAGGCATTAAAAACATAATCTTTTCTAATAGATAAAATACCTTCAGAAAGTGGTAGATTTTGTGGGAGAAAAAAAAATCAGTGCACATAATCATGATAATAGAGAATCGACCCTGATCCTGCCACCTCCACCATAACACATACAACATCACACACAATATTGTTATGAATATATAACAACAAACATCATAAAAACATGCAAAAGCAATATTTTGAAAAGGAAAAAAAAGAGTCAATATGATTGTATTTGATACAATGTTGTCTCCGATAATGTTTTTTTCTCTTTTTTGTTGTAGAAAATGCCATATCAAAGTCTTATACTTTGATTTATTTGAATTTATTAAGCCAGTAATCATTATGTATAGAAATATAATTTCAGGCCAGAAAGAAACAACTACACAGAGGAAAAGTTCCACTGTTAATGTGTGTAATAGACAATATAGACTGGCATGGGTCTGATCTTAGTGTGTCACTTAAAGACCGCTCAGGTAAATACTATGTTGTTATTTGCAACATACAAATTTTTCCTTTGGTGACATCAATTTACTCATACATTTAATATTAAAAACAAATGACTTCAGGTGAAGTACAGGGCACTGTACACCGTGACATAATGAAGGAATATGAATCAGAACTACAGGTGGGATCAGCACTTGTTTTGAGACAGGTATGCTATCTTCTATTGTTCTTTTATACCACAAAAGCTAACTCACATTGACCCCATACTCTTTTTACCAGTAATAAAGAAAAGAGTTTAATTCCGTCCTATAGATTTAAATTATTCTCTCATTAAACACATGAAAAAAATCCAAATATTCTTATACATAAGATAATACCACAATTTCATGCATGCTTTAATTTTAAAAGTCCCAGTTTCTTCAAGTACCAAAGATATGTTAAAGTATCAATGCTTGAGAGTAAGAGTAGAATGTAGTTTCATTAAGTAAATGAAAGTTTGCTGTAAAAGTCTTGTTCTTTACAGGTCAGTGTGATAAGTCCAAATCCAAGGAGTCATTACCTGAATATAACCCCAGCCAACATTGTCTTCATTTTTAGCAAGAATGGAGACTCATGCCAGCTGGTTAACACTAGAAACACTTCTTTATCCAATGTGTTAGAGGAAGTTCAAAGACAAGAATCTAGTCAAAGACATCCATTGAACCAGTCAGCAACAGCCAAAACGCCCAGTCGAAGTCTTGCCCACACCCAACATTTTCAAAGCAGAACCCCACAGTTTGTTGGAAGATTACCTACACCAAACAATTCCCAAATGAATAATAGGACTCATAGTTTTGGTGGGAGACCATCCACTCCTTTCACTCCTCAAATAAATACCAGGACTCCTCAATTTTCAGGTACATCAGCAACTCCAAACAATTCACAATTGTCAGCAATGACCTCGAGTGTAAGGACACCCCTGACTGTCTTTGACACAGGGAATCCATCAACAAGTGCTCCATTTAATAGCCAGAGTGTAAGGACACCTACCCATGTATTGCAGCATGCAGAAAGTAGAACTCCAAGCATTCAAACTGCCAACAGAAATATACAAAGTGTTCCCTATGCAACATCTGCTACATCCACTTCAGTGCCTCCTTTCAATTCACATTTTCAAGGAACCCACTCTTTAAATCAGAGTGGAGGTACACCCATTTCAAACCAAACAAGAGTGCATCAAAATAGTACAGTTGAATATAATAAGAATAAAACAACTGTGAATCAGACAGCTAATGTGAGTAGCATTCTAAGCAGTGTTCCCCCTGGGGGTTTTGGCAATAACAGTCAAGAAGTTAATAATAACCAACAGTGCACCCCTAATCGGAGATCTTTCAAGTTTAAATCATCAAGAACTCCAGAAATCCAGTCAACTACAAACAATAATTCTTCATCGGCTTCATCAAGGGCAACAAAAGCTTTTACTCCTTCCTTACATACTAGTGCTAATCAGACCTCAAACAATAGTGCTTCCATGTTGAGTGGTAAACCAAAGTTTGAGGTGGATTCAGTCTGGGGTGAAGGTATGTATAGTGTACAGTTTTTAGATAGAATTAAAAATTAAAATTAAAGCTTCAGGTAACTCTGAATGTCTGATTCCTTAAAATTTAATTGTTCTTTTTCCAGATTTGAGTGATGATGTGCTCTCCCAGCTCTCTGAGGAATTTTAACTTGTTGATGAAACTAAAACAAAAAGAATCATGTATACTCAAATGAATTTCTAAAGTTGAGATAACAGCTAAATATTGAGGATAGTTTCATAATTGTCTCAATTTTCCATCTGAAAATGAAAAGGTAATGAATATCAGATGAATTATTGTTTTACATACATTTTCATTGCCTTGTAGTTTTGAATCGCACAATAAATATGATCACCACAAATGCTTAATATTTTATTAAACAAAAAATATCCTTCAATCAATGGATATATTTTGGGAGTATATAAAAAAGATTTAAATTTGAAGACAAGAATCAGTCTCATTGATCCACTAAAGAATTTGTATTGTGCAAAAGCACAGACATCTGGATTACACAATGAATCAGGTGCCTCGGATGAGTAGGTGTCCCCTGTGAGGAGGCCACATCTTTTTGAAAATCTTGTGTAGGATAGAAGTGAATAAAAACCACACATTAGCAAAAATTTGGTCTCCTTGGTTAATCAGTAATCTTGTGGAGTGTTCCATAGTCTAAGTCGTTTGTATGTTGCTTTAACCGTAGAGAACATTATCATAATCAGGACCTTCTCCATCATCTACACGGTTATCTATAGACTGTCCAGATCTCCCAGCATAAGAATGGTAATCCACAATTTCCTTATTTTGTTTTGTCATGTATTTCACCTCAGGTTCTGGACCTGAAGATGGATCTCGACTCGTATTTCTGAAAATCAGGACTATGATATTTACTAAGATTATTGGAGTTATAATTTAGGTTAATTTTTTAAGAGTTGATTACACAGCTTGCCTTTTAAAAAACCAAAATGCTAGCCCTGTGCCAATAACCAAACCAAATAATAACCCTCCAAAGAGTCCTCCTAGAACTTTAAAGGTTGTGTTTCTTCCTGAAAATATATGAGTATTCAGCTGTTCATATTTGTATAGCATAAAAACAAATTAAAACTATTCACATTGTAATTGTATTTCGTAACATGCACTTGAACTTAAAATTTTCCGTTTGAAATCATTAAATTTCTTGACATTAATTAATTGTCATTGGAAACAACAATTCTGATTTTTTAAAAAATTTAGATTGCTTTTTATTAACATTTTTTTTTAATAAGGAAGTTCCTTTATTTTTGTTATACTACACTGTACCTTCAGTTATTGCAGGTGCTTTGACAAAATACCGGTAAACCATCATATGGTTTTCGTTGCAAGCATCGCAGATACACATTGTAGCTTGTAAAAAAGGAAAGACATACTAGAAACACATGTATGATACAAATAAAAGTTGAAATGCAGAAAGATTTGAGTAAATCAATTTAATGGATCAAAAGTAAAATATTCAAAATTTCATCAAATTTAATTTCCGACTACAAGTGGTAGGAAAATAGCTTTTATATGTTTTCAGAGCTAATGTTTTTGTAGATTTATCCTACTTTAAATAAATTCTATCTTAATTTCAAAGTAATGTACCTGCATGTACATAAACGCGTATAATAGTGCAGTAGTCCTGGCATTTGTCATCATCAGCTGATAGTGGAATCGTCACTAATGACTTACAGATGCAGGTGTCAGATGATGGCGCCGTAGTGTTGGAATCAATTATACATGATAAGTTGGACATCATACTGTTTCCATTTGATGGCGAACTTTTTTGAAGGAAGGCATCGATTTCTGCAACAGAACGAACGATTTTCGAAAATTAAGTAATCTTTTTGAACTTTATAAAATAAAAAAAAAACTTATGTCTGTTGAACACATTATTGAAAAGTCTATTTTTCACTCTTTTAGATTTTAAAGTGTTGAAGACTCGTGATAAATTTTTTAAGTCGTGAAATAAGAAATAAAACACGTATTCATACAATAAATCATATGGAGATAAAGAACAGTATTCAAGATCAAAAAGTCCATAAACAATACAGAATACAGTAGGAGCAGAGCTAACATGGATTTCCAAAACTTCAGAGGTGGGGTCAGGCGCAATGGAGGAGTGAGCATCCCCTACCGACTGGCCCCACCCGGCGTGTGCTTCTTGTCATGATCGGGAAATAACGGGAAAATCTGTAGTCAATTAAGTGTATAGATAGTGGACTAACAATAAGTATGAAAAAAGTCAGTCAGAATTTGACTCGATGCACGTTTACAATTAATATTACCCATTGTCTTGTTATGGAGGTGTACTTTGCTTTTCTTGATACAAGATTTAGTGTCCATAGAAGATATGTTCATTTCCTTTTCTAAGTGAATGTTGATGCATTGTGGCATGAGTAAATCTCTGCTACAAGAACACAAAAGTAAATACAGCATATGAGCTAGAATTTCCATGTTTTGAAGATTAACAACTAATAAAAATTATTAATTTTATCTCTACCTAAATAAACAATACTGTAAACCAACTATTATTCATGGAATTTTTTTTCGCGATTAGTCAGTTTGAAATCAATTGGCGACAATAATTTTGATTGAGTGATAATTAACATTCTTTATAATACGAGCAAAATGAATGGTTCGCGGCGATTATAATTTGTAAATTAACGTTGGTCGCGAAACTTGAGGATATCTTGCACGCGAATACAAGTTGGTTTACAGTAGATTATGAAACACTTTAAAAGTGAGACATGTACATAAACTTTACGTTGCAAGCACATGAGACCTGAAAATAAACTTTACTTTGCTGCCACGTTGCTTGAAATAAATATCAGTATCAGAAAACCCATTCGAATACATCAATAATCCAAAACTTCAATTTCAGATAATCCTGGTATAATTATTTTACAGCATTTGCGAATAAAAACCAGCAATTTTGATATATGTACGAATCATTTTTAATTTCCCTACTACTATGAAATCATTAAGTTCTGGTAAAGTAATAAATTTTTCTGTATTGTATTCAATTGCTTCCTCGAAAATCGATGTCGTTTGATTTCCTCCCCAACTGAGATTTTGATTGAGCATCCGAGCCGATCGTCTAAAATCATGTGTAAATTTATTTCTAAAAATTTCGTGTAATATATCTTAAACAGACGGACGGACGGACGGACAGACGTACAGACGGACGGAATTAACGATTACTATATACCCTCCCGCTTTTCAAGCGGGGGGTATAAAAACAATGTTCATTTTTTCCCTGAAAATTTATGTGCTACATTACGCATTGGAAATTTGGAAGGTCAAATGCCAAAAACCAAATGTGTGCCCATTTTCATGGTCGGAAAAACGGTCAAATCCACCAGACACTGCAGTTCATTAGCAATTAGTATGAAACTGTCTGTAGCGTTCTTGATAATGATAAATAGTTTTTGCTGACAAGTTCATTGTATCGACTACAAAACTTGAAAAAAAATATCTGTAACCAAGACTGATGATATACTTGTTTTATCAACTTGTTTGAATAATAGCTTGCATGGTTTCAGTTACATGATTATTAGTTCATATAGAATGCTCTCGCGTATTGAATCACACAAACACTCAATCCTCTCTGCGCTATCAGGTGCTTGAGGCGGCTACAAAGGATTTCCACCTGGCTCGGTGCTATCTCCATAGTTACACCTCTGCTCTTCAGGTCTTCCAGGGCAGTTCTCCACGTCTCATTAGGCTGCCCCCTGTATTTTTTCCTTGGGGTGACCATCTAAGTGCAACCGTGGGCAGTGAGTTGGGAGGCATGCGGAGGATATGGGGCCCGTTTGACAAAAGAACTTACGACTAAGACCAAAAACTTCAGATTGTTGTAATATTTTGCAAAATTGATATTTCTCTTTGAAATTGTTTGTGTAAAAATATCTAACCACATTCCTCTTAAAAATGTTAAATACGGCCAAGCCATGGACAGCGTCTTATTTTGATTGGTCTGTGAAATTGTTGGTATCCCAGTTCTTTCCAATAAATCTTCATTTGTGATGGTGTTATGCCAGAAGATCTTTAGGATGCGTCTGAGGAACTTGATTTAGAAGACTTCTTGTTTTCTTTCTATCGCCGTAGATGTTTTCCAGCACTCTGATCCATACAAAAGGACACTGAGGACATATCTGTTGAAGATCCTGACCCTGGTGTTGATGTTGAGTGATGAGGATCTCCATATGGAACATTGCAAAAGCCTGATTTGCCTTGTTAATTCTGGTGTTGAATTCCTTGTCGCAGTCGCCCGTTGTGGTGACCTTGCAATCCAGTTATGTGAACTCCTCCACATTTTCTGGTGGCTTGCTGTTGATCAGTACTGGATTAGTGTTAGTGGTGTTTACTCATAAAACCTGTGTCTTTTTGGTATTCACCATCAATCATGTTAGATGTTACAGTTAGGAGCTCTGTCTTCTCCTGAATATCCTGGTGTCTTGGAAGGAGGCTGAGGTCATCATCATTATCCAGCTCCTCTAGGATTGAGGTCAGTGTCCATTGCTATCCCTGTCTTTTTCCTTGTGTGGTGTTCTTCATAACCCAGTCAATTGCAAGTGAGGAAAGCACAGGTGACAGAATACATCCTTACTTCACTATTGTTCACTGCGAAGGGCTCCGTGAGTTGGCTGTTATGTATAACTCGGCACTCAGAGTTGTTGTAGAGGGACTGGATGATGTGAACCAGTTTCTGTTGGATGCCGTAGTGACGCAGGATCTTCCAGAGAGACTCGCGGTATAGGCTGTCAAAAGCCTTCTCAAAACGAAATAAAAAAATACTGCATAGAGTGTGCTATTCCATTCATATGAATGCTCCAGTATCTGTCGTAGTACAAAAATATCATGGTAAATACAAGATTTCCCTTTTCTGAAACAGGCCTGCTTCTGCCGAGGTACTATAGTATGTCATCTACAGCAGCTGTGATGCGTTGTAGTATGATGCAGCTAAAGACCTTGAGAGAAGAGAAGTGTAATCCATCGCCAGTTGTTGCAGTCTCCAAGGTCACCTTTCTTGGGCAGCTTGATTATGACTCCTTTCTTCCAGTCATCTGAGATATCTTCTTATTCCCATATATCTCGGATGATACGCTGCAGTATGTGAAGTGTTTCTCTTTCTTCTGAATTCTACGATGGCCGATAGCGGCTGTCAATTTACACTAATGTTATGTGTGTAACGTGTACAACATTTTCACTGAAAAACTCATTGACACATTGTACCTAAACCGTAAAGTGTACGACGTGTACATAGTCATTGCAAAATTCCATGTACGCTCTACACCAACTTTTGTGTAACAATTTAATAAAGTGTTGAAAAGTACGTTTTGATGCTACTGATTTTGGTAAAATAACATATGTACGTTTACAATTTCTATTAGTAAAATGCCGATGGCTATCCAGTTTTTTGTTTGTTTTGTTTAAATATTGTACTTCCCCTATAAACAAAGTAACAATTGCTTCATATCGGCAGTTGAAGAACATTATCGGAAGACATTTGTTGAAAAAAAAACAGGACTTACATTCATTGTAACAGCATCACATTTGTTGTTAAAAAATAGGTATAGTTTCTCTAGTTTTTCCATACTAGTATTTTCTATCTTTCTATCGGAAAAAACCTAACACATAATGATAATAGCATGAAAATTGATGCTTGATAATAGCTTTCAAAAATGTTGTACAAAATACCTTTGTGTTTTTTTTAACAATGTGTTTGTAATTTCTGATAGTCTTTTAAGAGTATTTTTTAAGTTTTAAGCAGATGAATCTCATTAATATTCATAAATATAATACTGTTGTATAGTACTCCAAAATTTTCTTTACCCTTCACTGATGTTCATATTTACATTTTAGGCACTTAGTCATGATCAGGAAAGGCGAAAAACCGTAAACATTTAGTGTGGAAATAATGTCCTAAGAAGTTGCTAGGCAACGGATACCACCTCTAGTGGTGTTTTCATATTTCCATTTTCACTTTCCGTTGCTCACTTTTTTTTTAGAGTGAAAGTATAAATTATTACATGTTATGATCATCGAATCGTGTGTAAAATACGCTTAGAACTATGCCATTTAAAAATAGTTTTCTCAAGATACTCCAAGGGATATTCTGACAAAATTAAGGCAGATTAATTTGCCCTTGTACCAAATTGATCTCATTTAATTGACGGAAGCACATATAATATTGTTAAATCTAATTGGCAAAAATCTAAAAGTCATCTTGGTACAAGTTAATTAGTTGGTATCACTTCCGCTTCCGCCACTCGGAAAAAGAGCGCGGCAAAGGAAATCTCCATTAAAATTATTATCCGAAGAAAGCGAAACAATCTGCACAAACCAATCGTCAGAATATGCCGCTGTAACGACGAAAAGTGACCCCCGTAGAATATTGACCGGGGGTCATTTTTCTACGTAGAAATTTGCCCCCCTGGTCAATATTCTACGTAGAAAAATGACCCCTTTTTCTGTAGAAATCATGGCCTTGGGGTCATATTTCTCCGTGTGCATTGTAGAACATGGCCTTGGGGTCATATTTCTCCGTGTGCATTGTAGAAAATTGACCCCGTAGAATAATGACCCCCTGTCATTTTTTATGTCAAAACAATTCATTTTAGAAGGAATATTCTTATTAGGCGAATGCAAACGGTTTGACTGGATTTCAGCTTAAACATGTTTTAAAAAAGCTTTCAGAAATTAACACTTCAAAGCATAAGTCAGCTTGATATTACCCGCTTGCATTCGCCTAATAAGAATATTCCTTCTAAAATGAATTGTTTTGACATAAAAAATGACAGGGGGTCATTATTCTACGGGGTCAATTTTCTACAATGCACACGGAGAAATATGAAATCCAGTCAAACCGTTCCCCATGAAAACCGCCCCGGTCAAAGCGTTCCCAGATTTTGGTCAAAGCGTACCATGATTTTGGTCAAAATGTCCCCTGATTTTGGTCAAAGCGCCCCCTGACATATTTTATAGAAATTTGATACTACAAAACCGCCCCCTGATTTTGGTCAAAGCGTCCCTTGATTTTGGTCAATGCGCCCCCTGATTTTGGTCAAAGCGCCCCCTGACATATTTTGATAGGAAAACGTAGTTTCTAAACCGCCCCCTGATTTTGGTCAAAGCGCCCCCTGACATTTTTTTTTTCGAAAAACAAAGTTTCCAAATTGTCCCCAAATTTTGGTCAAAGCACCCCCCAAATTTTGGTTAAAGCGCCCCCTAATTTCGAGCAAAACGTTCCCTAATAAATACCATTAATTTATCCCCTGATACATTTTTTTTTTTTTTAGAAAAACAAAGTTTTCAAATTGCCCCCAAATTTTGGTCAAAGCACCCCCTGATTTTGGTCAAAGCGCTCCCTGATATATATATTTTTTTGGGAAAAACAAAGTTTCCAAATTGTCCGTTAATTTATAGTTTTAAAAATTATGGGATGATTTTATGGGAAACATTGAGAATGTTCGCCAGTATCATTTAATATACCCTCCCCCCCAAAAAAAATGATACAGATACCGTTTCCCAGCTCTTGCCACGTGAAGGCCCTCTCAAAAAGAGCCATAATTTTGAAGAAAAAATTTAAACTCAAATAAATATAACTGTTGAACTCCCAAATCCATGTACAAAAACGGTTCTAACTAAAAGTTTTTTGTCTAAATTCTTATATTTTGTTTGATTCTTATATTTTGTTTGATTCTTATTTTAATACGGATAAATATATTTATTATATTTTTTTTAAACTGAGAATGTTTGCCGGTATCATAAAATAAATTGATAATAATAATTTAAAAAAAAGATACCGTTGCCCAGCTCTTGTCACGTGGAGGCCATCTCAATAAGAGCCATAATTTTGAAGAAAAAATTTAAACCCAAAACAATGATCGTTGAATTTCCAAACCCATGCACAAAAACGGTTCTAACTAGAAGAGTGTTGTTTGATTCTTATATTTTGTTTGATTCTTATTTTAATATAGCATAAGGAAATTTATTATTTAAAAAAAAAATGAGAATGTTTGCCGGTATCATAAAATAAATTTATGATAATAATAAAAAAAAGATACCGTTGCCCAGCTCTTGCCACGTGGAGGCCTTCTCAATAAGAGCCATAATTTGGAAGAAAAAAATGAAATAATTTAAACCCAAAGATGAATCTCTGACAAGCACAAACTTCACAATGCAAATAATTTTAATCGAATAAAAATGAAATAATGAAACATAAGAAAAATAATGATTAAAAAGAGTGTATAATGAAACAAATAAACTGAAAAAGATAAATAGTATTTATTGTTTTTATACGGACTATTCCAAATGAAAATGATTATCATAATAAATTTCCAAAACCGTTGTTAATTATAATATTACAGAGGTAAGATAATTTTTTCCAAATGAGACAAATTGAAAAAAAAGAGAGAAAATGAAAAATCCTGAAAGAAAAACATGGTTTATAAAACAATTAACAATAAATGTCATCGGCAAAGAAATGCATTAAACTAAAATTTAACCAAAACATTACGAATTAAATATTTTTCAAAGCACTGGAAAAAGCAATTCAAATACTAATTAAAGACATGTTGGATAAATGCTTAATGCGAGTATTTTCCAAATAAGACAGATTTAAATGTTGTAGTCAGTTATGTATATAGTTAAAAGTGTTTTTAAATATTGTAGGTAACATTTATTTTCAGGTTTAAAACGGTTGACATTAATAAAAATTATGATTGAATTATTTGTGTTCTTGTTATTTATATTATCTGGTAAGTTTTATAAGATTTGCATTTATTTAGAGATTAAATTATTTATAGCTACAGGCGACCTCGGACTATATGACCTTAAATTTTATGGTTGATTGCACCGCAGGTAGTTCGATTGGGTTACCTGGTTTGGCGGGTTTTTCACTTTCCCGGTGGCACAAGTTCGTGCTACACCTATTCTATACGTAGTTGCCAGAGCAGGGTCAACTTTGATTTATTTATTTATATCTACTGGATTTGAAGGTAATTATTCTTTTAGTTTAATGTAGGTGTATTTTCTAAAAGTATTTATTTACGTAATTTTGTCATTTCCATTACTTAGAAGTTTGAGGGCTAGTGTAATTGTATTGTGTGCACACTGAGTTAATTGATGAATTGTACTCAGATAAATTTTAGTATGTTTTCAAGTATTTATTATTTATTAAAGATTTATGAGAAAGTAAATTTTCATAGTAATGAAAGATTATTTAAAGTATATCGTAAAGTAAACAGACCCTATGTTTTATATACAGGATACTGCCCATACTATAATGGCTGATTATTAGTAGAGTTTGGTAAACCTTTACACCTCATGTGAGGTAAGATTGAGTGTGTGTATTTGTTTATTTGTCTTCAATATGTATTTCATGTGTATGTTCTGCATGACGTACTATTTTCTTTTATGTTCGTTTTATTTTGATTTTGTTTCGTTTCATTTTGTTTGTTGAGAAATTGTATATTATTCATTATCTATTTTATCAAATATTATCAGAAATAACTATTTTTCACAATTACGAAGTTAAATGATTTTATAATAGATAATTGTAAACAGCAGCAAGTAAATTGTAAAGTAAAGTGATTCTTGGCTAAAGATTACAGTATAAGTATTGCATTTTATTTTGTTATTAATTTGACTATTTTATTCACAGGGTTATTCATGTACCATTATAATTGAATAAATCCTATCAACTTTCCAAAACGGACTCATTTCGTCTTTACCGGACTACCGGTTACATTTTGGCGCCCACGTGAATGGTTGGAAGATCGATAGGTCAACGACAGGCATTCCGGGAAAGATTGTGTGCGACCCGACTGGTTTCCAAACATTAGACAGTTTGTTTACAACTTCGACTTCCGGTATGTGGTCACATGGTGGAAAACACATTGATCCAGAGGTCTGACTTGAACTGGAAGACTGTGCCGGTATTTGTAAGTTGAACAGTTTATTTATATGCGCGACTGTGTCGTCTACAGCGGTATAAAATGCTGATAGTGTTTATTATTTCCTAATGACTGCCATTGACGCTGAAACACAACTTTGACTTCGTGTAAGACTGTCACTGTGTCGGTGGAATTTAAAGCGGAGATTCGGACTTAGTTTCAGTCTCATGTTTTAAACATTGCTTGACTTGCATTATAGATATGTACTGATTTGATTCATCAAGTTTTGATTGAATTAGCATCTGATTCTGGTAAGAAGTTACTTAAAAGGAACAATGACAGGCTTGGAGTGATCCGCAATGGTGAGAACAAATCTATTATTGTACCGCCAAACTCGTATGTCACTGTGTCAGGATACCTTGACAAGGAAATGCCGTACAACGACACACCTGTCATATTACAATCATCACCTTTGGCTGCTGATCATCAGGATTTTGATATTGAACCTGGAGTTATCAACTATCAGTACAAAAGAAATGGACCAATGGAGGTAAAGATCTCAAATGTGACAATGAGGACAATAGCCATACCTTCTCGGGCTATTATTGCTGAGGTTCATCCTGTAACGATTCAGCCTTTGACTAAAGAAAATCCAGAAACAGACGTAAAGAAGGTGATGGAGAAGATGCAATTTACACAGAGTGACCTTTCAACTACGCAATTTCAGGAAGGAATTAACCTGATAGAATCCTACATAGATATTTTCTCAAAGACTGATGAGGATGTAGGACATACAGACATAGTGCAGCACCGGATTGACTTAACAGATGAGAAACCTTTCAAACAGCGGTATAGGCATATTCCACCGTCAGCGTTTGATGAGGTCAGAGCACATCTTAGACAACTTTTGGATACTGGAATAATAAGACCATCACGGAGTCCATTTGCATCCAACGTGGTATTAGTGCGCAAGAAAGATTCCAGTCTCAGACTATGTGTTGACTACCGACAGTTAAATAATGTCACCAAGAAGGACAGCTATGCCCTACCCAGAATAGAGGAGTTATTGGATTGTTTGGCAGGTTCTTCCTATTTCTCGGTTATGGACATGAAATCCGGTTACCACCAGATAGAAATCTACGAAAAGCATAAGGAACGAACGGCCTTCACAGTTGGTCCGTTAGGATTTTATGAATATAACCGGATGCCATTCGGCCTGACCAACAGTCCAGCAACTTACCAAAGGATGATGGAAGACTGTCTGGGGGACTACAATCTTCGCATCTGCTGTGTGTTTATTGATGACATTATTGTTTATGGTAGGACTTTTGAGGAACATCTTATGAATCTCGGATTAGTCATGGAAAGAATACGCCAAGCCAACCTGAAGCTTTCACCAAAGAAATGCTCATTCTTCAAGAGGCGAATCAAGTTTGTTGGACATATAGTATCGGAGGCAGGTAAAGAAATTGATCCAGACAAGACAGAGAGAGTAACAACATGGCCAACACCCTCTTCCCCAGAAGATGTACGACGCTTCCTCGGCTTCGTAGGGTACTACCGAAGATTCATCAAGAACTTCAGCCAGATCAGTAGACCTATGACCGAGTTGATGCCAATTCCAACTGGGAAAAAGACTAAAGCCAACAAGAAGAAGAAAGACTGGCAATGGGGTGAAGAGCAGGAGAAATCATTTGCAACGCTCAAAAAGTTACTGACATCTGCACCAATACTGGGGTACGCCAACTCGAAACTCCCATTTGAACTTCATGTGGATGCGTCGGGAAGTGGATTAGGTGCCGTCCTATACCAGGAGCAGGACCACACCAAGAGAGTAATTAGCTACGCAAGTAGGGGACTCACAAAAGCTGAAAAAAACTATGCGCCCCACAAATTGGAGTTCCTGGCATTGAAGTGGGCTGTGACGGAAAAATTTAGGGACTACTTGTTTGGACAACAGTTCACTGTTTGGACCGACAATAATCCGCTAACATACGTTCTAACAACAGCCAAACTGGACGCCACTGGTCATCGTTGGCTATCCGACCTTTCCAGTTTTAACTTTGACATCAAATATCGACCAGGAAAAAGCAATGCGGACGCAGATGGATTGAGTCGTATACCCATCACAGACTGGTCAGAGATTAGTGGAGAATCCATCAGAGCCATATGCAGCAGTGCCATGGGAGATATACCATATATTGAGTGTTTGGCCATTTCCCCATACGTGGTGAGAAATCTTGAAGATTTTGATGCACAAGATGGAACACCAACGACGGATCTCATTAATTGGAAAAGAGCTCAGCATCAGGATAAGGTCATTGAGGACTGGATCGAGGCAGTGAGAAGTGGAGAGAAACCGCACACTGGGGATAACTCATTGCGGCGACAGTTTAATCATCTCCGCCTTATTGATGATATTCTGTATAGGATTGTTAACAGTGATGGAGAATCAAAGAAACAACTTGTACTTCCCTCAGCTTTGGTGCCAGACATAATGCAATCCTTTCACAATGATGTTGGCCATCAGGGCAAAGATAGGACACTCTCACTTCTTCGAGACCGCTTCTACTGGCCAGGGATGGCGAAGGATGTTGAAGAGTGGATTAGCCAATGTGGAAGATGTTTAAGACGGAAATCACTGACAAACCACAGAGCGCCACTGGTAAGTATAAAAACTTCTGCACCGTTGGAACTGGTCTGCATTGACTACCTCACCCTCGAACCATCCAAGGGAGGACAGCAGAATATCTTAGTCATTACGGACCATTTCACTCGATTCGCCCAGGCTATTCCAACCAGAAATCAAACGGCTAAAACAACAGCTGAAGCACTTTATAACAACTTCATTGTACAGTATGGACTGCCAGAGAGAATTCATTCAGACCAGGGAGCCAACTTTGAGTCGAAGATAATTAAGGAATTATGTGAACTAACAGGTACCAAGAAATCCCGCACTACATCATACCACCCACAAGGCAACGGGATGTGCGAGAGATTTAACCGCACTCTATTAAGTATGTTTGGAACCCTGGAGGCTGAACAAAAGAAGAACTGGAAAAGATATGTAGCTCCTCTTGTGTATTTTTATAACAGCACAAAGCACGATTCAACAGGATATTCCCCTTACAAGCTGATGTTCGGTAGAGATCCAAGACTTCCTGTTGACATAACGCTTGGACTAAGGAAGCAGGCCAAGGTAACCGATTACATCAGCGACCTAAGAGAAAGGCTGGAATATGCACATCAGAAGGCTGCAGAACTATCGTCAAGATCTCAAGAGAAGCAGAAGGAGGAGTATGACGTCAAAGCAAAAGGAGCCACCTTACATAAGGGAGATAGAGTCTTAGTGAAGATCAATGCTTTTGACGGCAAACATAAATTGGCAGACAAATGGGAGCAAGACGTTTATATCATCAAAGAACAACCTAATCCAGATATTCCTGTGTTCACAGTACAAAGAGAACATGGAGGTGGCAGGAAAAGGACACTACACAGGAACTTATTACTGCCAGTCGGATATGTTAAAGAGAGAGGTAACACAGAGGATAAACCAGCACCAATCAAAACTAGACCAGTCAAGAGTAGACCATTAGATACTCAGCAGGAGGAATCCTCAGATGAAGAGACAGATATTTTAGTCTTTCATCCAGATGTTGATGATGGCAGCATTCCAGAGATGCCTGCGGAAACATCACAACAGGAGGAAGAAGATGAGCAAGATGAGCAAAATGTAGAGGATATGGCTGAGGATGCTGAGTCTGAAGGGGCCCCATCCCAAGCAACAGTTGTTGACGGGACAGACGACTCAGAGAGTAGAGAATCTCAGGTAGATGGTGATATGGAAGCTGAGACACAGGAGAATGAACCTGACAATCAGTCATCACCTTCAAATTCACCACCAGAGGTTAGACGGTCTACCAGGCAAAGAAAACCACCAGCGTGGATGCGCTCAAATGAGTTTGAACTTACTCAAGGTATGAATTTAGAGGATAAAGATTGGTTTCAGAAGATCCAATGCGTTACATCTCTATCAAAAACGAAACTTTTCCAGAACCTACAAACAGATGCTGCCAAAGTCATTTTAGACATTTTGAAAACTCCCAATGACAAATGACGGGACGTCATTTTTCAGGTGGGGGGAGTGTGTTATAGTGACAGTAGTGTATTGTAAATAAGTGTTTTCAAATATTGTAGGTAACATTTATTTTCAGGTTTAAAACGGTTGACATTAATAAAAATTATGATTGAATTATTTGTGTTCTTGTTATTTATATTATCTGGTAAGTTTTATAAGATTTGCATTTATTTAGAGATTAAATTATTTATAGCTACAGACGACCTCGGACTGTATGACCTTAAATTTTATGGTTGATTGCACCGCAGGTAGTTCGATTGGGTTACCTGGTTTGGCGGGTTTTTTTACTTTCCCGGTGGCACAAGTTCGTGCTACACCTATTCTATACGTAGTTGCCAGAGCAGGGTCAACTTTGATTTATTTATTTATATCTACTGGATTTGAAGGTAATTATTCTTTTAGTTTAATGTAGGTGTATTTTCTAAAAGTATTTATTTACGTAATTTTGTCATTTCCATTACTTAGAAGTTTGAGGGCTAGTGTAATTGTATTGTGTGCACACTGAGTTAATTGATGAATTGTACTCAGATAAATTTTAGTATGTTTTCAAGTATTTATTATTTATTAAAGATTTATGAGAAAGTAAATTTTCATAGTAATGAAAGATTATTTAAAGTATATCGTAAAGTAAACAGACCCTATGTTTTATATACAGGATACTGCCCATACTATAATGGCTGATTATTAGTAGAGTTTGGTAAACCTTTACACCTCATGTGAGGTAAGATTGAGTGTGTGTATTTGTTTATTTGTCTTCAATATGTATTTCATGTGTATGTTCTGCATGACGTACTATTTTCTTTTATGTTCGTTTTATTTTGATTTTGTTTCGTTTCATTTTGTTTGTTGAGAAATTGTATATTATTCATTATCTATTTTATCAAATATTATCAGAAATAACTATTTTTCACAATTACGAAGTTAAATGATTTTATAATAGATAATTGTAAACAGCAGCAAGTAAATTGTAAAGTAAAGTGATTCTTGGCTAAAGATTACAGTATAAGTATTGCATTTTATTTTGTTATTAATTTGACTATTTTATTCACAGGGTTATTCATGTACCATTATAATTGAATAAATCCTATCAACTTTCCAAAACGGACTCATTTCGTCTTTACCGGACTACCGGTTACATTTTGGCGCCCACGTGAATGGTTGGAAGATCGATAGGTCAACGACAGGCATTCCGGGAAAGATTGTGTGCGACCCGACTGGTTTCCAAACATTAGACAGTTTGTTTACAACTTCGACTTCCGGTATGTGGTCACATGGTGGAAAACACATTGATCCAGAGGTCTGACTTGAACTGGAAGACTGTGCCGGTATTTGTAAGTTGAACAGTTTATTTATATGCGCGACTGTGTCGTCTACAGCGGTATAAAATGCTGATAGTGTTTATTATTTCCTAATGACTGCCATTGACGCTGAAACACAACTTTGACTTCGTGTAAGACTGTCACTGTGTCGGTGGAATTTAAAGCGGAGATTCGGACTTAGTTTCAGTCTCATGTTTTAAACATTGCTTGACTTGCATTATAGATATGTACTGATTTGATTCATCAAGTTTTGATTGAATTAGCATCTGATTCTGGTAAGAAGTTACTTAAAAGGAACAATGACAGGCTTGGAGTGATCCGCAATGGTGAGAACAAATCTATTATTGTACCGCCAAACTCGTATGTCACTGTGTCAGGATACCTTGACAAGGAAATGCCGTACAACGACACACCTGTCATATTACAATCATCACCTTTGGCTGCTGATCATCAGGATTTTGATATTGAACCTGGAGTTATCAACTATCAGTACAAAAGAAATGGACCAATGGAGGTAAAGATCTCAAATGTGACAATGAGGACAATAGCCATACCTTCTCGGGCTATTATTGCTGAGGTTCATCCTGTAACGATTCAGCCTTTGACTAAAGAAAATCCAGAAACAGACGTAAAGAAGGTGATGGAGAAGATGCAATTTACACAGAGTGACCTTTCAACTACGCAATTTCAGGAAGGAATTAACCTGATAGAATCCTACATAGATATTTTCTCAAAGACTGATGAGGATGTAGGACATACAGACATAGTGCAGCACCGGATTGACTTAACAGATGAGAAACCTTTCAAACAGCGGTATAGGCATATTCCACCGTCAGCGTTTGATGAGGTCAGAGCACATCTTAGACAACTTTTGGATACTGGAATAATAAGACCATCACGGAGTCCATTTGCATCCAACGTGGTATTAGTGCGCAAGAAAGATTCCAGTCTCAGACTATGTGTTGACTACCGACAGTTAAATAATGTCACCAAGAAGGACAGCTATGCCCTACCCAGAATAGAGGAGTTATTGGATTGTTTGGCAGGTTCTTCCTATTTCTCGGTTATGGACATGAAATCCGGTTACCACCAGATAGAAATCTACGAAAAGCATAAGGAACGAACGGCCTTCACAGTTGGTCCGTTAGGATTTTATGAATATAACCGGATGCCATTCGGCCTGACCAACAGTCCAGCAACTTACCAAAGGATGATGGAAGACTGTCTGGGGGACTACAATCTTCGCATCTGCTGTGTGTTTATTGATGACATTATTGTTTATGGTAGGACTTTTGAGGAACATCTTAGGAATCTCGGATTAGTCATGGAAAGAATACGCCAAGCCAACCTGAAGCTTTCACCAAAGAAATGCTCATTCTTCAAGAGGCGAATCAAGTTTGTTGGACATATAGTATCGGAGGCAGGTAAAGAAATTGATCCAGACAAGACAGAGAGAGTAACAACATGGCCAACACCCTCTTCCCCAGAAGATGTACGACGCTTCCTCGGCTTCGTAGGGTACTACCGAAGATTCATCAAGAACTTCAGCCAGATCAGTAGACCTATGACCGAGTTGATGCCAATTCCAACTGGGAAAAAGACTAAAGCCAACAAGAAGAAGAAAGACTGGCAATGGGGTGAAGAGCAGGAGAAATCATTTGCAACGCTCAAAAAGTTACTGACATCTGCACCAATACTGGGGTACGCCAACTCGAAACTCCCATTTGAACTTCATGTGGATGCGTCGGGAAGTGGATTAGGTGCCGTCCTATACCAGGAGCAGGACCACACCAAGAGAGTAATTAGCTACGCAAGTAGGGGACTCACAAAAGCTGAAAAAAACTATGCGCCCCACAAATTGGAGTTCCTGGCATTGAAGTGGGCTGTGACGGAAAAATTTAGGGACTACTTGTTTGGACAACAGTTCACTGTTTGGACCGACAATAATCCGCTAACATACGTTCTAACAACAGCCAAACTGGACGCCACTGGTCATCGTTGGCTATCCGACCTTTCCAGTTTTAACTTTGACATCAAATATCGACCAGGAAAAAGCAATGCGGACGCAGATGGATTGAGTCGTATACCCATCACAGACTGGTCAGAGATTAGTGGAGAATCCATCAGAGCCATATGCAGCAGTGCCATGGGAGATATACCATATATTGAGTGTTTGGCCATTTCCCCATACGTGGTGAGAAATCTTGAAGATTTTGATGCACAAGATGGAACACCAACGACGGATCTCATTAATTGGAAAAGAGCTCAGCATCAGGATAAGGTCATTGAGGACTGGATCGAGGCAGTGAGAAGTGGAGAGAAACCGCACACTGGGGATAACTCATTGCGGCGACAGTTTAATCATCTCCGCCTTATTGATGATATTCTGTATAGGATTGTTAACAGTGATGGAGAATCAAAGAAACAACTTGTACTTCCCTCAGCTTTGGTGCCAGACATAATGCAATCCTTTCACAATGATGTTGGCCATCAGGGCAAAGATAGGACACTCTCACTTCTTCGAGACCGCTTCTACTGGCCAGGGATGGCGAAGGATGTTGAAGAGTGGATTAGCCAATGTGGAAGATGTTTAAGACGGAAATCACTGACAAACCACAGAGCGCCACTGGTAAGTATAAAAACTTCTGCACCGTTGGAACTGGTCTGCATTGACTACCTCACCCTCGAACCATCCAAGGGAGGACAGCAGAATATCTTAGTCATTACGGACCATTTCACTCGATTCGCCCAGGCTATTCCAACCAGAAATCAAACGGCTAAAACAACAGCTGAAGCACTTTATAACAACTTCATTGTACAGTATGGACTGCCAGAGAGAATTCATTCAGACCAGGGAGCCAACTTTGAGTCGAAGATAATTAAGGAATTATGTGAACTAACAGGTACCAAGAAATCCCGCACTACATCATACCACCCACAAGGCAACGGGATGTGCGAGAGATTTAACCGCACTCTATTAAGTATGTTGAGAACCCTGGAGGCTGAACAAAAGAAGAACTGGAAAAGATATGTAGCTCCTCTTGTGTATTTCTATAACAGCACAAAGCACGATTCAACAGGATATTCCCCTTACATGCTGATGTTCGGTAGAGATCCAAGACTTCCTGTTGACATAACGCTTGGACTAAGGAAGCAGGCCAAGGTAACCGATTACATCAGCGACCTAAGAGAAAGGCTGGAATATGCACATCAGAAGGCTGCAGAACTATCGTCAAGATCTCAAGAGAAGCAGAAGGAGGAGTATGACGTCAAAGCAAAAGGAGCCACCTTACATAAAGGAGATAGAGTCTTAGTGAAGATCAATGCTTTTGACGGCAAACATAAATTGGCAGACAAATGGGAGCAAGATGTTTATATCATCAAAGAACAACCTAATCCAGATATTCCTGTGTTCACAGTGCAAAGAGAACATGGAGGTGGCAGGAAAAGGACATTACACAGGAACTTATTACTGCCAGTTGGATATGTCAAAGAGAGAAGTAACACAGAGGA
>PRKT01000365.1:179342-202749 GCA_003671525.1 Saccostrea glomerata | reverse complement strand
TGGTAATGAAAGATTATTTAAAATCTAACGTAAAACTATACAGACCCTATGTTTTATATACAGGATACTGCCCATACTATAATGGCTGATTATTAGTAGAGTTTGGTAAACCTTTACACCTCATGTGAGGTAAGATTGAGTGTGTGTATTTGTTTATTTGTCTTCAATATGTATTTCATGTGTATGTTCTGCATGACGTACTATTTTCTTTTATGTTCGTTTTATTTTGATTTTGTTTCGTTTCATTTTGTTTGTTGAGAAATTGTATATTATTCATTATCTATTTTATCAAAGATTATCAGAAATAACTATTTTTCACAATTACAAAGTTAAATGATTTTATAATGGATAATTGTAAACAGCAGTAAGTAAATTGTAAAGTAAAGTGATTCTTGGCTAAAGATTACGGTTCAAGTATTGTATTTTATTTTGTTATTAATTTGACTATTTTATTCACAGGGTTATTCATGTACCATTAATTGAATAAATCCTATCAACTTTCCAAAACGGACTCATTTCGTCTTTACCGGACTACCGGTTACATAAAGAAACATTAAAATAATTCATAATAGGTCATATCAAGAGGTCAAATATCAATATTGTCATTCTGTTGATTTTTGGTAAAAATAAAAAAGAAAAAAGAAAAGTTTTATACCTTCTCTACTTAAAAAAACTTCGGATATGTACATGTCAATTTTCAATTCTGACTCTATGTATGTTCTTTTTTAACATATTTTACTCTAATTTTCCAGTAGCAATATAACTTACTGCTTTAAAGTAATAAAAAGTTTATCTTTATTAAAAGAATTACACAAATTTGCAATAAATCAATTGATAATTCTAAAGTAAAGCTTATTGAAGTTGTATGTCTGATTTCACAATCTTCTTACAGAGGTCTGATAGGCCATATTTCAGACTATGTGGGCAAAAAATGTTTGGTTGAATTCCTTTCATATTATATATAGAGATCTTGTATCTTAGAACAAAATATAAAAGTTTCAGAAAAAAATTGAATTTGAGGACAAATTTGGCCTATCTATTGCGTCCTTTTTTTACCGTACGGTTACCTGAGGCGGAGGAGTGGTCTAGGTAACAGTGGTGTTATTTACCTGGAGACCCCCAATACTCAAGATGTCAAAAATCTGTGTATACGTTTATATTACACAGAAAGTCTGTGTTTGGTAATCAGGGTCAACCTTGCGTATTTCGTTTCTAATTTTGAGTGAAACTACTTCAAATAATGAATGTATTTCCATATGAAATTTATTAAATATCATCATATTATTTTAATCATATATTCCAAAACCCCCGATTGTATATAACAGCATAATATTTATAGAATCTGGAATGCATATCGACTTGATATTTCTTAAAATGGAGGTAATTTTCTATAAAACAACAAATTAATAGTAGTGATACACAATTATAAAAATTGATACAAAACATTATCAAAAAGATGTACATTAGTAGTATAATTAGTGAGTAAATCCTCTAAGTTACTCAAAAAATGTAAAGGAAACACATTTGTATTTTCTCATTTGTATGAAACATCTTAATTTATTTTGATGTCTAGTTGCGAAGTGTTTAAGAGAGAAAACTTTGTTATTTTGTTCCCATTTTTTCAAATTGTTTTTATCAACCTCTGTAAAAAATAATATAACAAATGTAGCCCTTAAATTCAGTAAATCCATAGATATGTCGACTTCACAGACCGAGCACGAAGTGGAGGATCGACCATATAAATATAATATTTTGAAGGATTAAATATTACGAAGAAATGTCTCTTTTTATTATTTGTTATTATTATTCAATGGGACGATTAAACACAACAAAGCAACTAAATCTTAACATTTTTGTTAAATCGTCAATATGGTTTTAGAAAGTGTGAAAAAAATCAAGTTATTAACTTATCCTTATATTTTATGCATCAACCTATCCATTTTCGTCGTCTTTACAAGTGATAAACTCGCTTGATTAAAATTGTACGTTATATTGCTGAAATTTCACCTCTAGCGAAAATACATATTTTCTACATCATTCAATTAAGGTTTTTTTCCATCCTCGAAATTTTAATGGTTCAAAGCAAAAACTGGGTACTACTAAACGGAGTACGCTAGAGTACGATAGAGTACTTTAGAGTATGCTACGAAAAATATGTTATTTAATGCAATAAAATTGTTTATTTATGTATGTACAACTTGATTGAACATTATTATAAACTTGTATTGCAATATTTGTTTCCAATATTTGTTTTTTTGCGATACTTTTAAAAGAAACTAGTTAACATCAATAATTCAACGCATTAAAGATTACTAATTAATACCCCAATCTCGATTACTATTTTGTTTCAGACTTACTTACTAAAGACATCTAAATTTATCAAATATTAGATTAATTGCATGTGTAATTATTTTGCACATTCACATATGCCCTTGTCAACATTTTTGACAGATTGAAAATTGTTTGAATATTGAAAGTAAACATGTATAAAAATTATTTTACTGAGCAATATTTATCATTACACCTATTGAAAAACATTCTTATAAAAACTTTGGTTCTATACTTGGCATGAATTTATAAATTCATAATTTTTTTTTTGCAAAACAAATGCCATCATAGAAGGATGGAAATAATTTAAAACAAAGTACGGGAAAATGAAAGTTGAAGTTGGTGATGAGTTAATAATAGATATAGCACCAAAAGGTTAGTCTAAAGTCATTAACTATATCTTAACCATAAAACTACACTAAAGTTCCTGTAATTAACGCACATGCTTTTTGGCAATATCGCAAAGATATTCTATTCTATTGGACCTAAATGTAAACTAAGTTAACCCAAAAATGCATCTTTTTTCAATTACACTTGTTCCATTTAAAATATATTGCATACTCTATCACTAAAGTTTTCAATTTATACAAAAAAAAAAAAAAAAGGATAAATAGACTTACCGGTGTTGCAGGTTCTGTGGGTCCATCTCTCACAGCCATCACACTGGATTGCGTGTTGGCGGGGCCTTACCGTCTTCTTACACAGAGTGCAGGAAGTCATTTTGGTAAATGATTTTGGAAGTATAATTTGTCTCATTATATACTTTTTCAATTTTTGAAAATTATATAATTGGTTAATTTCAATTTGACCAATCAGACTGATGTATGCAGGAAATTTCAAAGACACAGTGTTGAAACCCTTAGACCCCAATGTTTTGATAACAATATACCAGTAAGAACTGACATGGCCCTTTTTGGGGTTCGTCGGTCCTTTGCCTTTTGAAGTTTGACATCCATTCCCCTATGATGATTGGTCGTCAACCTAACTTAGTCACTGAGAATGTTGACGATAACATACACTTGCCCATCAATGTTCATTATACCATAAATTAACAATTCAATATAGGAATAGATTATAAATTTTATTTCATAATATTCATTTATTATTATTATTATTATTTATTCTGCTATATATCAGCAATAACATATCATACAAATATTTTAATTACTAGTAGGTTATGAGTCCAGAAATGATTTGTTTTCTAAGCAAAAAAGTTCAATTTCTAATTACAGCTACATAAAAAAAATGGACAAGAATAATCAATTTGATTTGTATAAATTACGTATGAATTACACTTGTAATTTCTTTCTTTTATCCATGACCATGTGGAAGGGGGGGGGGGGGGGGGGGGGTCATGCAGTACTTCCTAAGGTCGATTGAATATACATAGCTACTCAGTTTTAACTTAAATAGTGTCTCCTAGGTGTCAATAACATCTGTAAACTTTCTGTGCTTGATTAGGAATTTTTCATTGATCTTATCCACCGTACGGACTGAAGACGCCTGCTTATGGATCCTGATATTCATTTATAACCTGTAGTGTTGAAAAGAAAGTTACAGATTATAATAATGTGTATGTGAGCATCAACTGTTATTTAAAAAAAAATTTGACTCTGGGACGTCAGGAAAAAATATACATGTAACGGCAAATTCCGTTTACAAATGGAGTTTGAGGCGCTTTAGAACTTTGGGGTATCAAACACAAATTTTTTATAAGTAGAGCTTTGAGCAAACTTCAAACGTTGTTTGTCTGTTAAAAAATTATTTTAGGGGGCGCTTTGGCCAATTTAACTATAGATTTTAGTGTAAGAAACTTCGTTATTCTATATTAAAGAAAAAAAAAATTCGGGGGGCGCTTTGACCAAAATTTGGGGACGCTTTGACCAATATTTTGGGGGGGGGGGCAATTTGGAAACTTCGTTTTTCAATAAAATATGTAAGGGGGCGCTTTGACCAAAATGAGGGGACATTTTGACCAAAATATGTCAGGGGGCGCTTTGACCAAAATCAGGGGACATTTTGACCAAAATCAGGGGACATTTTGACCAAAATTTGGGGGCGGTTTGGAAACTTCGTTTTTCTATAAAATATGTCAGGGGACATTTTGACCAAATTTTGGGGGCGGTTTGGAAACTTCGTTTTTCAATAAAATATGTTAGGGGGCGCTTTGACCAAAATCAGGGGACATTTTGACCAAAATGTGGGGGCGGTTTGGAAACTTCATTTCTCTATAAAATATGTCAGGGGGCGCTTTGACCAAAACCAGGGGACATTTTGACCAAAATCATGGTACGCATTGACCAAAATCATGGAACGCTTTGACCGGGACGGTTTTCGTGGGGAACGGTTTGACTGGTTCCCTTTAAGCTAAAATAACGAAATCAAAGCGATAAAATACCTTGCATTAATGATACAATCTGTTTATCCCCACTAGAGGAAAACAGTATCAAAATGTTCTAACCCAAAGGCTATAAGAGCAAAGATACGAGATTTCATAGAAACTTTTATTAAATTTTATACGATAAGTTTCCACAGTTGCCATTTTAATTTTAAAAAAGGTTTTTTCCAAACTTCCACCAGAGTTCGTTTGTACCAAACCAAATCTCAAATCTCTGTGTGCGGAGACGCAGAGGACTATGGGTAGTATGGGTCATTTCTAGCTGACAGGTATGGTGTCAGAAAGAAAAGTTTCCGTTATTAATCAATTATGAATCTTTTTGATTTTACCCTGGATATACAATTTTTCAAAAGTTTAACGTTTTTTATCCCTATTTTTAAAACTGGCACGAAAAAGGGTTCCAACATAGAAAAATCGTATAAAAATATTTGATTTTCTAAGCATTTAGTTTCAAACTTCTTATAACAAAAATAGGGATGATATATTTTTGTAAAAATAAGTACTTAATTAAATTGCCTCTGACCTTAATGTATGATACAAGGAAAACAAAAAGTGGTTAACTCAAAACTTGTAAATTGAATTGTCATTTGCTAGTGTTAACAAAATAGGGATTGTAGCATAAAACATGATTAACTAAAAAAAAAATTATAATAAGTTCTAATCTTTCCAAAAAAAGGCACATGTAGTATCGTTTTCCCCGTTCTATCATGTACATAAAAAATACATATGGTGATTTTAGGAGTTTGTTACCAATAAAAAAAAACAAATTTTAGATGATGAAAAAGTTGTTACAACGAAGTTTCTGGGGTATATTGCATTTTACCTGTCCGCTTGGCTGTTTGTATATTTGTCCGCAAAAACTTGAACCTTGCCCATGCCCATGACTAGGTAAGACTACGGCTTTCATATTTCAAAAGTGTATTTTTGTGACAAGAACTTTTTGTGTACAATCAATTTTGACCTTTTAGTATTGACCTTGGAGTTTGACACACTTTTACACAAGAAGAATATGGAGATATTTAACTAACAGTATTCAATATCAAAGTCCATAAAACAATACAAAATATATAGGAGCAGAGCAAACACGAACCTCCGAAACATCAGAGATGGAATCAGGTGCCATGGAGGAATGAGCATCCCCTGCTGACAGGTCACACCTGCCATGTTCTCCCTGTCACGACTGGGAAATAAGAGGAAATCCGCCGCAAACTCGATGCATAAATAACGGACTAACAAAAAGCACGAAAAACATTAGTCAGCATTTGTTTCAATTTGATAAATTGCATTTGCTGACAATGTCATTGTGTCAACCATAGAATTAACAAAATGTTGACTTCAAACGAGACTGCTGATATTCTTGTTATTTATTTCATTAACTTGCTTGTCAATAATTTACTTCGTTTTCGAAATTGTTCATATCTAGAGCATGCTCTTGCGTATAGAATCAACCGAGATATATACACTCCGTTTGCAGGTGATGAAGGTAAATCGCTGCATAAGCAAGGGAATTTGACGATAGAAAAGTTTAAGTCATTACATTTATCATTAAGCCTAGTTGTAAGATTACCATTAACGTCTTTTTTCAACTAAAAATATCCATGTGTGAGACAGATGTGTCAGACTCTGTGGTATCTTTCATCTCAAGCTAGCTCACAAGGATATATCGTATCGACGTAGGAATGAAAATTACCATTGTTAATAATTGTTAACAATACGTCGTCGATACTCTAAATGTCGAGTTGAAGGCCACAGCAAGTATTTTCTTCTTTTAACGCATTAGGCTTTGCACAAATTCTGTTTCATATGAATATAAAAATAGATTTACTTATAACGGAGCGCAATTGGTACCCATGGGAATTCCAATTTATTGTCGGAATATCTTTTCTTCAAAAAAAAAAACAAAAAAAAACCCCATAGATATTGTCGATCAGTAACTCAAGCATCTCTTTCACGTCAACTTCAGAGTACTTATGTGTGCAATGTGTTTTAACAAAATAATTTTGCAAATGACCAGTGACCATTGTAAATTTACAAGTTTCGTTTTATTAAAAAAGCAGCTGTCAATGAAATCAAAAATCCTGGTTCACACCACTTTTTGAATATATTGTTGCGCAGTACACTAAGAGTTTTTCCTTCTCTACTGTCAATACTTTAGTGCGGAGTACAAAAGAGATTTGAATGAACATTTACTGGAACCCGCAGTGTGTCTTTGTTTGGAATCCAATATATATAGGGTAATTCAAATTCATTTTTGCTCTGTGGAATATTAAAAATATTTAAAACTGACCTACAATTTTGGTGAATTTCTTCCTTAGAAAGGGCAGTATGAGTAAAAGTAAGATTACCACTTGTAGAATTAAATCTTAAGGTTCTTCTAAAATACAATTAATGAGACTTACAAACAAAGACAATATTGTTACCTGCTTTGTCGACAGGGACCAGTACGTACTGATCATATAATCAATCTAATTTTTTTGACTTCTGGATTATTGAACACAGAATGAATGATGGTTTTCATATTGCCCCTCAATCTTTGAATACGCGGCTTTAACATAGATCTGATACATTTAATCCATTGTGAAAAACATCAACAATTCCACACTTTTACTTTAACATTAACTTTTGGACGGTATGTGCTATAAATTTATTTCGAAGTAATGGCATGACTAAGAGTTCATTAATTTGCAAAGGTTTATCTCCATTAAAATTATTATCCGAAGAAAGCGAAACAATCTGCACAAACCAATCGTCAGAATATGCCGCCAGTGAGAGGAAAAGTAACCACGCGGTCCAGGAAGGATCGGGACCGTAACTTCGTGTCACCAGGCAGAGGGCGAGGGATTCGGAGGCGACCCAACCATCCCAATCGGCCCCCGCACGAAGTCCCACCAAACACAAGACCATCGCAAAGGGGAAACCCGGCCAGGAGGCCAACCACACCTACGCAACCAGCCACAGTAACGGTGGCGGACCCCATGCTTCACACTGCAGATCTCTCAGAGGACCTGGACGAGGCTGAGACCTCGAGCAACACGGGTGAGTTAAATATTTTGAGCCTCCCCACAGCAAATGATTTATCTCTTAATACAATCAATGAGGAATTCGATGGCCCCCCTTTTAACATCTCAGACTACAAACCGGCCCAGACCCCCAGTTGTATAGACCCTATCAGCGCCCACGTCCCCCCAAAAATCAAACAAAAGATTTGGGAGGGAAAATTTATTGATCTATCAATATTATTAAAATCGGGAAATTTCAGACCACTTAGATACACAAGGCCAAATACAAATAGGTAATGGCACAATGTGCCTTGTTAAGCAAAAAACACGCACCTTTTTGTCAATTGACAAATGGACGTCAGCCTTCCTCATCTTTACAAGTATAATGTTAGAAAAATACAGAGCAAGAGCCCAAGAATTTTTGAAATATATGAGGGATATAAGAATGGCCGCTGATAGATCTGGGAACGGTTGGTTCACCTATGATGAACAATTTAGGCTGCGCAAAGTATCTGACCCACATTCATCTTGGGGTATCATAAACTCCGAACTCTGGTTGATACACGTTACAAACAACTATGTCACACAGGCCGAAGAAAAGCCCATATCCCCCACACAAAATTCCTACCCTCATCACAAACAGTCCAACATTACAATGGCTGAGAAAAATGCAAACTCCACATCAAATCGTTACTGCTATGATTTTAATTCAGGCAAGTCATGTAAATTTTACCCAAATTGCAGGTTTGTCCACTCGTGCAATTCATGTGGTGGATCACACCCCTCAATCAACTGCAGTAATAGAAACGCAAAATTCTAACATGGATATCAACAGTTTAGGAAAAACTCCAATTGATGTCCACACTTTGTCTGCTTATCTACAAGGTTACTGTGCTAAATCTTTTCTCATAAATGGTTTTCTACACGGTTTTCGACTCCAGTACAATGGCCAAAGAATTTACATATAGTTGAACACAAAATACATAAAGAACTCCGGCTTTGCAGGATGGGGGGACCATTGTAATATTCACCATACCAATTTTGGAAAGCTTGTCACATCGCTTCAGTCTGTGTGTCACTCTACCTACAAGGTTAAATTGTTTACATGTGCCTTTTCACTCGCATACTTTGCATTACTCCGTGAAGGGGAACTCAACTGTAAAAACATTATACCGACACCAGCAGGTCATTTTGGTATGCATAGCTTTCACATTGATAGGGCAACAGACCTGGCATTTCAGGGCACACCAGATTCTGAAATTCATAAGTTTAGTAGATAGAAATCAGTAGCTTTTCTTAGATACATAAGGATCATGTAACTTGGTCCACAACATCCCCATACCTATTTAAAATTAAGGACATTTGCCAACCTATGGGGGGAGGGATATTTGAACGTTTATATAGTTAATTTTAACCCAGAACTAACCAACCCAAAGCATTGCAGGTCAAAAAATATGGATCATAGGGTCTTCCATTCCTTACTGGGCAGGGGAAGCAGCCAAACACTGCCCAGGGGGACAAAGCCTGAACCTCCCTGCCACACTGCAATGGAGAACACACAGGGGGATGCACTGGCACGAACTCGACCCAAAAATCCTACAGCTCATCAAACAAGAAGTACCCCCCAATTACTTAGTAATTCATTTAGGATCCAATGACTTGGTAACGCCAAACTTAACTAGCAAAAAATTCATACAAGAGATTCAGTGCAGCTTCCTGCGATATAATGCCCTTCTCCCAAATACTAAATTGGTGTGGTCACACATTCTACCACGCCGCTATTGGCATGGAGCCCCATTGAACAGGGGGAAAAAGATTGACAAGAAACGCAAAAGAATTAACAAAAATATATCTAAATTTGTTACAGAATTAGGTGGGGGTGTTATTTCTCATGCAAACATATCCGTCGCTAATACAGACTTGTTCAGATTTGATGGAACCCACCTCTCCGAGCTGGGCAACAGAACCTTCTTAAATAATGTAAAGAGTGGTTTGTGGTCCCTCATTCAAGGGAAGGGGAAAGTATCCCCCAATATAAAGTAATGGAGGAACATCATATCGATGTCTGTGGCGGGTCCGGGGGGATAAGTGGGAGGGTTGTGAACATATCTGGCTCGTTGTTTCCCTGCCCAGCCAGCAGATAAGTTGGTGGGCACTTGGTTGGGTAGACAGGTTGTCTACAAAGTATCCAACCTATGGCAATGTTTAACAAAAAGTAAAGTAAAAAGTCAAGTAAGAAGTTTTTCGATTGGGGTCTTTGCCAAGCCTGCAGGCCTGGGGCCCCCTCCACCTCTTGTAACAGGAGGGGAGGCTTAGTACTGGAGTACTTGGGTGTTAAAGTACTGCTGACCAGAAGCAATCACCGGAAACAGGGTATACAGATGTGCTTGCAACTCTCCCGGGCCCAAATGTCTAGTACCCAAATTTGGGATCCCAGGCACCTGTGACCAACACAGGGCCACTGGTTTTGCCCGGTACTCTTTAGTCGGTATGCCAGTTGTCCTTCCCGGACCCTATTCTTTATTGTACATCTATGCAATGCGGCCTATTAACGCCAACTACCTTTTGTCCATCACAGTTATGAATAATACAAGATTGTACATGTGTGCTTTTTTCAAGTTTAATAAATTTAATGAAAACCATCCAACTGTTGTCTATTGCAAAGTTAACACCAAGGAAAGGGAATAGATACCTTATGAGCATAAGGAATCATGTAGCAATTCATGTCAGGTCCCGCAGGGCAGCGATTACCTGACTGTTCAATTAAGTTTATATTAACTGTTACCCGTTTAAATTTTACATGTGCATTTCGAAGACAATGAAAAGGTGTTCACAAAATACAATTACTTTATTAAAGTTTTGTTCAGTTATTTTGCTAGATTTATTATATAATGTACATTTTATTTTCATTTTTCAAACTCTTTTTTTGCAAAAACTCTCGAAAGGTAATTTGTCTCAGAAAAAATCAAGATGTTTTTTTGAAACACTGACGCCAACATATGATAGCTTAAAGTGAGAGTAGCAGTTTCACTAAATTAATGCAATTCAGACTTGAGGTCAAAATTGTTAGTATCAAAAGAAAAGTCTTTTACAAGGAATTCACGTATGATATTGAAAGCACTAGACTAACAGTTCAAATTTAGGGAGAGGGCGAAATAGTTTTAGGAACTTGTGCCTAATCCCATTGTATATACAACATATTACAATAAAATATATTCAAATCAACGTTAATGGTAAAGTTTAGAGTTTTTTTAAATGGGTCAAACTAAGGTCAAGGTCAAAGATAAAAAAAAAATTATCATAATTGAAACCTTTTAAACCTTTTGAAAGACCTTGTTAAGAGTGAATAAACTTGTGGTGTTTTGAAAGGCCTAGTGCCAACTATTTAAAAGTTATGGCCAATGTCATTGTTTGAAAATTTTTAATAAAAGTGGGTCAATCTCCAAGGTCAAGGTCACCAGGTCCAATTTGGTGATATACCCAAAGAAAGGCCTTGTCACAAGGAGTATACTTGTGGAACATTAAAGCCATAGCCCCACCCACTAAAAAGTTACGGCCAAGTTTAAAGTTTTTTGCGGACAAACTGACAGACGTACGGAAAGGGCAATAACTATACACTCCCGAATCCTCAGTTAAGGGGGCATGAGAAATCTGCATAATTATGTCCATTCAACGAAATGAATGCTATAAACCAATTGTATTTTGAGTAACGATCATAGGAGGAAGAACAACCCTGTATTTATTAAGATTTTGAAATGGTTCTGTAATATTGGTCAATCTAGAGGACAAATGGAAATGAATTGTTATCGGTCTTTTTTTATTGACAGAGAAATATTTTTCTTAATTATACCAATGCTGAGTCAGATATTGCAAAATTGTAGAGTTTTCCTTTGGCAAACAATTATCTGGAAGAAAGCTTCATAGGTAAATGAAGGTACCTCGGCAAGGGGATGCTTTCTCCTCTATGGTACCTGATCCCATCTCTGATGTTTAAGAGTTCTCTGCTCCTGATTTATATTGTTCATTGGACTTTTGAATACTTAGTTTAATTGAATACCGTTCGTGTATATAGAGGATATTCAATGTGTTGTAGTTGAATATGGAATTTATTTCACGAGTGGGACAGGATTTTTGATATTTTCACGAGTGCGAAGCACGAGTGAAAATATAAAAAAAATCCTGTCTCACGAGTGAAATAAATTCCATATTCAACTACAAAACATTGAATTTTCTGTTTATTATATTTTTATTAAAATAAATCTTTCATTTTTTCTTTGCCTGTCTTTTTGTAATACAGTCATAGGCTCGTGACGTCATAGTTGGGCGGTTGATACGTCATAGCTATGTGAGGTGAAAGCACAGAAAACATGGATTTAGCAACATATTTTGGTAATTTTGACAGTTTTATTCGCTGTCAGAATTGATTATTATCTCCATTTATCTTATATTAGGCCAAGGAAGCTTTTTTTATAGCAATCATCGTTATGGGAAGGGAGATCGAGAGTTTTCCCGCACTTCTGATATTCGTCACACTGTGACAGGATATCATTTTGATATCCTTTCACACTGTGACAGGATATCATTTTTATTCAATGAATAAATTACAGTATTTCACGGGTAAAAATGTAATAAATGTATTTCATCGATGAATTGTTGTGTTACGCTGTGTTTTCTGTATTTCAACCATATTTTGTAGTTTAAATAAAACTGTGAAAGGTTTTGGATTTCTTTGGTGAATCCTAATAAACAAAAATTGTCAAATATGTTAACAAAGAAGTTTATATTCAAATTTAAATTGTTTCGTATTCATTGCAATATATACCAATAAAAACTTATGGCTACATTGAAATAAGAGGCGTTTTTATTCATCTTTGCTTTTTTATAAGCTTTGATTTGTAATTTAAATCGGCTTACCTTACTTTCATGTTGAACCAAATAGGGATTGTAATTGTTTATTATATATGTTGAATTTAATATATAAAGTTAATTGTGGTAAACAGTAATATATATATAGACGATGTTCTATAAAAAGTTATTTTGTATGGATTTTAAAGAAAAGAAACATTCACAATAGGGATGTTTTTAACTTAAAGAACTATTTAAGTAAAGGGAGTAAAATTATATTAAGTGTTATTATGATGAACAAAACCATATTGGATCGGTTGATGAAGTATCATGACGTTTGGAGAAAAATGGTCGACCACAAAGTGGAACTTGGACACGCTATCTTATTAGATAATTGGTACAACGACACGTCGTCTGGCTTCATCAGTAGATTTACTCCGTACATTTGGATCATTCCTTTTGTCGTAACAACAATTCTCCTGTGTGTCTTTAAGAGGGCAAATCTATTCGGGCACACTCAAAAATTCTTATCCGTTATAATGGTCCTGGATCTTCTCTTCTCAGTGATCCAGGGAATTAGAGATGCCATTGCCACTTTCCTCGGTATGGACTATGGTTATATCGAATACGGTATGTGCCGGTTCGTACTCTCTTCCTTTTTCATTCAAAGTAATCTCCATGGGACTTCGATTTGGATCAAGTGCATAATGTCTTTTACACAATATCTTTTTGTTGCTTTTCCAGTCATGTGTAGATTGTGGAAACTAAAACAGATTCTTTTGTCCTTTGTAACATTACATGTAATTCTAAATTTTTTATCACTTATCTTGCCATTCTTTTTGCCTCTGAATGGTGTTTGGACCTTTCAACTTCCTGTCAAAGGTCGTAAACCTAATTTTATCCAAGCTTGTGTTCTGAATTTCGAATCAGGATTTTTTTATAGTTCTTTCCATATATTGTTGCAAACGTTTCAAGCATATTTTTCGTACGTCTATTGTTTGGCTTTACCAATAGTTCTAGATATATTTTTAATATTTTTCTTGATATTTTTACTGCAAAATCACGTGAAATCTGCGTCTGTATTGACAGCACATACACAAAACCAAAGCCGAATGAAATATCTAATTCTTCTCAAGATAAACATTCTTCTGGGAATTTCATTTATTCTACAAGAAATACCCTTATTTATATTTGCCACCTCCACGATGGCACATCAAGATTTTTCAAAAGTTCTTGAAGCCCAAGGAATGTTTACGTCTCTTCTGACAATTTCATTTGTTGTCGGAAAACCGATAGACCTTATAATTTATGCAAGTTTTAGTAATTCCTTTCGCAGGGAATTTCACAAAATATTCTTTTGTAAAAAGACAAATTAAAATTACAGATTGATATAAAGTGAGAGAAATGAAAGTGTGATATTCTAATGGACAAAAATGTGGGGATGGCATCTACTGGATTGGAAAATAATACGACTTACTGGATATAAAGAAATCCAATTTATTTTCCTTAAAATATTGCAGTGTTTCAAAGGTAAAATAGAAGTTCCACACCGCCGTCTACAATTGTTTCCTTTTTAAAAGCATCTTAGTAATACGATACACATATGTAATTTTGCTTCTTTTTAAAAAAAAAAGAAACCAAAATAGCAGTTTGTTTTAAATAGAATATGACAATTTATGCCAGTAATTTTCTGTGCAATTGAAGGAAGCTCGGGGGATTTCTCACTTTAGTATAACGTGGAGTGCAAGGACATTTGGCGAAATTTTAAATTGTCAAGTCGAATTAGTGTTGGATCCGTATTCTCAATAGTCTAGAAACAATTGCTTTGGACATTGTATTAATTGTTTTCAAGATGTACCACTACCACATCTCTGCACGATTAAAGGCTACATCTTTATTCACCAAGACTGTTCCAAATTGCTAAATCAATATGAAAGAGCATCAGAATCTTTCTGGATGAGTGGATATAAAGTTACTGACAGATAACACACGGCCAAGGAAAATAATTATGATGTCGTTAATCTTCGGTTCATCCCAATCAAGAATTACATTTTTCACTCCTAGGGGTGCTTATTTTGAAAGATTTAATAGAACTTTATCATGTTTATGGAAAATTTTTCAACTATTAAACGTCAGGAACGGAAAACCTTATTAATTTTACACATTCCATTTAACCTGATGTTTGGGATTTATATGAAATTGCCATATTATTGCCTGAAACATTTAGAAAGGGATAATAACGAGCGAGCATCTACAAACGAATGGATTGTAGACAAACGAACTGTGTGATTTTCAGAAACAAACGGAGATAAAAACCTTTCTTAACAAAACTCTCCTCAGAATGATAGAGGATTTTTTGAACTTCATCTGACACAAATTTGTATTGTCTAGTTAGTAGTTACATAACCGGTCAACAGGGGATGCTCACTTCTCCAAAGCAAATGATCCCACCTTTGAAATTTCTGAGGGTCTGTATTTTATGCCCTATTCATTCTTTTTTATATGTAATATTTGTTGAGTTTTGTGAGTTCTGTCTCTTTTCATTATTCTCGCCTTTTTCATTTTGAAATGATGTTATTTTGTGAATTGTAAATGCCATTTGTTAAAAAAAGAGATCGCATTTCAATATTATAGTAAAGTAAACATTTATCATCGATATTTGTTTTTCGTTTGTAATTATGTTAGAAAAGTCTGTTTTCCTTATATATTTAAGTTTAATTATTATACAATCATGGACTCTTTTTTCTAGTTGAATATGGGTTGTTATTCAGCAGAAAAATATCAATATTGACCTCGGCTCTGTTTTATTTTATAGTCTAGATTTGAATTAATAAGACATTGAAGGCTGCACACCGACACCATTTTCATAACCGAACTTCCGTCGAAGTAAAAAAAATGTCCAGATTACAGTTTGTAACTGCCAAGGACTAGAAATGGATTCGATCGCAGGAACTAAGATCAGCGTAGTAACAGTTTTACAAATTAATATTCCTTAAGATTTATTCTTCACGTAGGATGCATTCAATTTAAAAAAAAAGGTTTTTGTTAACATGTGCTGCTCTACTGATGTTAATAGAAGAAAAAAAAAAGAAATATAGGGCTTTAATTAAGACGGAAATACTCTACGTCTTTCTAAAATGAAAATAAAATGATATAAATAGTATTTATTACAATCTTTATAATTTCAAGACAGAAAAAATACTACTACATATATTAAAGTGGATTCTGTTTTATCCATTATTATTACTTTTCATCTAAAGGATTTAAACTAAACATGCTGATGCTTGATTGTGATTTATTAGAAAAAGTCATGAAATTATTTAAAAAGCAATTTCACTTGATTTATTTTATGTTTACTTCTTTGATACTAAATTACTATGTATAAACAATTTCTAAATCGAGGTAAATTATTGACAAACAAGTTGATGAAACAGGAATATCAGCATCTCCATTTAAAGTCATCATTTTATAAGTTCTATGGTGGATACAATGCCTTTGTCAAATGCTGTCTGATGTTTTTCATACTAAATGTTAGTTCATTATTTATACACTGAATTGACGACGGATTTTTCCGTTATATTCCGATTATGACAAGGAGCACACGGCGGGTGTGACCAGTCAGCGGGGATGCTCACTCCTCCATGGCACCTGATCCAACCTGATGTTTTGGTTGATGTGTTTGATCTGCTTCTATTCTTTATTGTTTTATGGACTTTCAATCTTGAATACTGATCGTTATCTCCATATTTTTCATAATTGTCTATGGTTGTAATATATATGTTAGAAACACCTCTTCTGGTTCATATCCGTCAAACATGGAATAAAGGTTAAGTAAGAAAGCTTTTATTTTGTATTTTGTATAAAGATTTTGTATTTTCTAGCAAAGTAATCTTGATAAGAAGGTTTCTTTAGATCGTTTTAATAGTATTTTCCTATTTCATGTAAAAGACATGGTTCATATTGCGGTCAAGCTCAAACCCCGGGTTAGGATGTGAACATGTAAATAAATGTTTTAGGGTATTTCTTCAAAGAAGCCATAAATTATGGCTTTTTTCCATATTTTTCAAAAGATCCTCCTTTCCATACCATCTTTCATCCAGTTTGAGTCTTAATCAATGATTTATTGATGGCAATTTCTTCTCACATCTTAAGTAAATGTTATCTTTCAGTGTATCATTAATCACTAAAATAACTTCTCACGAAAATCATCTTTTTACAATAGCTAAATTAAAGTCTTGCTAAAATTCCATATATACGGTTTAAGTGACTTAAATAAAATGATAACAACTAAACAATATAGTATACTGATAAGCATTTACATGTAAATAAAAATGAATAATGACTTCAAAAGCAAAAAAATGGTAAAAATTAATTAAAGGAATTATGGAGTTTAAATTTTAATAAAAAAAAACAGTCTTTAAATAATTTTTTTCAACAATTATTACATATGACATATTTCAAATAGATATCATAGAAGAACTACGTGTTTTCAAAGTCTCTTTGGGAAGCATTTGGAGACTTAGACACCTTTGAAGAGAATATACACTTTCTCTTGTCGATGGAGAGCTGTAAACTGGTTGTGGAATGCTTCTCGAGCCATAATTTGGTTTTAAAATATTATAAATATGACTGTACTCGAATTCGGTTTTCTTGCTCGTTTCACTTTCATGATTACAGTTTGGGGGCTCGCAGGGGTTAAAAGCTTTCGATTTTTTGTCAGGAATGGTTTTTATATTACCCTAAAAGTTTGTAAATTATATGTTTTTATTCCTAAATTTACAAAGCATTTAATATGTTAAGAATAATTTATTTTATGGAATATTTTACTGATATCTGTTAACAATATTTAATTATTTGATAAAGTATGTATATTTTTTAAATGTGTGATTTAACTTTTTTTCTTAAGGTACATTGATACTCTGATAAGAGAGATAACTCTTAATGACACAAATGTCTATTATTCTTTTATAAATTTGTCAAGTTTAAGTGCCTTTTTTGTCAAATTTTGCCCCGCAAGCCATGCTATAATTGTTTGTATTTTATTCAGCATATACATTTCCTTTGAAAAATCATAAAAGTTAAAGAAAAATTTCATATGAGTGAGCAGAGGGTTTATGAACCTTAAATTCAAACCTGTAGTATAGTTGAAGTGATGCTTATTTGCTCGTAGAGTTCAGGATTAACGTTATAAGTACATTTCCTTTCTGTGTATCTCTTAATTGGTTTGTCTTTTCTGAAAGAGAGATATTATTAAATATTTTGGAATAAAAATACATGTGTGTTATTTTCGTAAGATCGATCATAGTATAAATATCACAAACCTATAAAATAAAAAACACATTCCTAGCAGGAAGCCAAAAATCCAAGTTAACAGGACAAGACTACAGGACACGAGCATTATCTCCTCTGAAATATATGGAGACAGTAAGTATTTTGCATAAGCATTAACTTTAATAAAAGATTAAAAATATAGGAAGTGAAACTTGATATTTCTGCTTTTGTTTAAGTTTATATTTACGTATTTTCAGTTATTTGCTGTATCAAAGAAAAATAAATTTAAAACATACATTTATAGTTATTGCAGCCCAGAGGACCGAGCTGCTATGTACACATAAGTTTAAGGTACATTGATACTCTGATAAGAGAGATAACTCTTAATGACACAAATGTCTATTATTCTTTTATAAATTTGTCAAGTTTAAGTGCCTTTTTTGTCAAATTTTGCCCCGCAAGCCATGCTATAATTGTTTGTATTTGAGCATATATTTTGTGTTCGCTTTTGATACACGGTGTTAATAAATGAAAACAAATAGTATTAATATTTACAGCTCTTGAAAACTCCAATGCTTACCCTTCCAGTGATTCCAGGTTGTTTGCAATAATTTCAGTTTTTCTGAGTTGGAATATACATCCAAGTTCCATGTGATGTTTTTGATATATGTATGTGTGTTGTCTTTGCATTTTAGAAAAACACAAGCCGAATCAGTTGACGAAAATACACAAAGAAAGATACGTGACATATGTCTGTTTCCGAATACCTGACATTCTTGATCACTGCATTTGTCGACAATATCAAAAAATTCCTCATTTTTCCTTGGTATAAAAAAGAAGACTATTATAAAAATTTTAAAATTAATGGCCAAGGTCTGAAATTTTTAAGATGTAGTATGTGAAGTAATTTTTGTAGCATGCATACCATTAGCTGCAAGTGCATACACTTTTTTAATAACAACTCTGAGAATTCCAAGCTTCTTCTTTCCATTACTTATGACTGAGAAGGAACAAATATCATAGCAACGGATATTGCCTACAAAAAATCAAATCTTGTGCGGGACAAATGCCTTTTTTATCTAAAGATCAACGAAGAGGTCAATGATTTATATATTAATTAAATATATTATTATATGTTTTCATTAGAAATAATTACAATTACAAACGACATTATAGCTTTAAAAATCTTACCTGTCTGAGAAGCGATATGAGCCGTAGTCCATGTTTCTATAACTTCAATCTTTGTATAATTAACATTTGGCGATTGCGTATAATTTTCCTTCGAGTATTTACACTTTGCTACTCTTGATTTATTTTTCATTAATTTCGCCTTGCACTTAATATTAATGCACTGGCATATACTATCTTCGGTACTGCACGTACAGAGTTGTTGAAAGCCATTTCTGTATTTTCCTTGAAAGTGGCATGATTTATTCTCAATGCATTTCGATATATCCGCCGATTTCCATTCTGTTTATAACAACAATAAAAATAGAATTTATTGTGACGTTTTCGTAAATATGCTCATACACACATACTCATCCCTAATACCCCTAGCCCAACCCAACCCTCCAATACACACACATGCATTATGTACAGATACATGTACGAACTATTTTTCTTATAGTTCTCCCGTGGCTTTATTTGCTAGTGGATATTGTTGAGATGTAAAGATTACACGATAGAGATAGAGAGACCAAACATACATCCAAAACTAAAGAATAATCCTTTAGGGGATCCGACTTGGGTTTTACTGTGTGAAAACTACAATGTGAAACTCTTTCTTTTTATACCATATATAACTTACATTGTCTTCAGTGTACATGCCAAGTTTGGGAAAATGCAGTCCATGTATTTTTAAAGGACCATCTCAAAATACAGCTACATTTACTATAGGATTATACACGAAAGTGCCTTTTTTGCACTTTTCAGCAAATCATACAAATGCTACAATAGACTTTTACACAAACTACAATATATATAATAAGAAATTCTACATTGTACAATGTGGAAAAACACGAGGAAAAACAGTATTTTGTCATATTTTTCGCGATTTTACTTTAATATTTCTGACCTTTTGAGATGCATTTATACCCATTCATACTGATGTGCAAATATACATATGAGTAATTCTACTTACGTAAGTAAAAGTTAATTTGCTATGCGTTCAGACGAGATTTATGTACTGTTAGTAAATCTTTTATATAATAATTTTCATATATACTGACAATCAAAAGAAATGCAACAAGCAGTAATCTATAAATGTTTGATTTCTTTTATCTTATGATTTTCAAAAGCGAATAACGTAAGGCTAAACTCACTTTTCAGAACATCAGAGATTTGATAAAAATGCTAAATGTTAATCTGTATACTTTACTAAGAACTGTTAAAACACCCTCTCCCAGTCATTCAAGTAAAACGTGCAAGACTGTCCTATACAACAATTGCAGCTTAATTTCTACGATACAATAGGTTTATTAATATCAAGATCTGAGCGAAGGAATTATTCTTTGGCATTTTAAAATGCCCGTTTTTCAGATGATTAAGTCGAATTTTTTTTAACTTAGAGCAGTGTAGCCACCCTTGGACTACTTCCGATAAAGGACTGTCCTTAATGCATATGATACGTAAGACCTTGTTGAGGCGTAATGTAGTGAAATTTCGCATCAGCAACTCTCAATCACCTTAACATTGGAATTTTCCAGCTAGAGCAATATATTGCGTACATAAGCCATTTTCAAGTAGCCTTAGCATCGTTACGAGAAACGAAAGGAGAGTTTATTTTTTGAAATATTGCTGCATTACTTATGATGAACAGTAAAAAACCCTTAAACTCCATAATATTGCCAAATGTTTTGTTAAACATGCAATTTTTGATTTCTGTTGAGCAGACTCAAACTTGACTTCCGGTTATGGTATGGAAATCGTTCAACCGTTAAATTTCCAATGTTTACCAAATTGGAGATATTCATAATTCTAAGATACAAAATTCTTTAATTTACATAATTATTTCCCCCTAAAGTAGGGTGTTGCGTTTCTTTTGCGTGTCAGTATAAAATAAGTAGACTGGTTTGCCTGTCTGAAATTCGATATACAGACAAGTGACCAGTAATGTAAAAAGCCCTCTACCGGCCGCGCGCATTGCTGAATACAAAACTAGGTCTGATAATAACGGGCGCAATTGGTACCCATGGGAATTCCAACAGATTGTTGGAAGACCTGGTCTCCAAAAGCCACATAAATATTAACAATTATGATTTAAAATTGTCCAAAAGTTCCTTGGAATTTTTAAGTATCCACATCTGATTTACACCTATTCTTGAATTATTGCACTGTACGCTTGAAGTTTTTCCTTCACTACCGTTAATATCTTAGTGAGTAGTAAAGAAAGAAGCTTGGTTGAGCATTTACTACAACCCGCTATGTATCTTAGGATTTTTTTTATGAAGTCTCGGAATCCAATATAGATATCGTAGCTCAAATTAATTTGTTTCTTTGAGATCTTAATAATATTCAAAACAACATATTGAAGTTGACCTTTTTGTACTTAAATTTTAACTCTTTTATTAATCACTTTAACCTTTATCATATTCTATGAGCTGTAACAACAGCTATGATTATAATCTAATTTTACGTAAAATAGTTTGAATAATATTTATCATTGAACAAATATTGCAAGTTTAATGCGCGTAAATTATTGTGTGTCCTTTTTGCACTGAAAAAGTTTCATAGTTGGGGTATTAAAAATCTTAATAGGCAATAAAATTATTCTTATATCAAGTTGGCGTCAGTGGTGTAAATTTTGAAATATTGGTCAAAATATTTTTTTCTTGACTTCTTAAGGACAGATGATGCATACAAACTTTTGTCGAAGAATTTGAAAGTAACAACTTGGGTCATGTTGAAATGAACGAATTTTTTATTCACATTTGCACAAAAATGGAATTGGAAGAGAAAAATATTTGTATAGATTAATAAGGATGGTTTCAAAAGGGCTGACTTTTCAACATCACAGGTTGTTAACAATTTTTTTTATATTCTAGAAATTTATTATTTGCATCATTTGCAATGAAATAAGGCAAAAAAATATAAACCGATCCAGGCATCCAAGTTTTGTTTGTTTTATCCGTCCTAAAATATATATTTATTTCTATGCAAAGTTTGTTGAGGGAATGTGTTTAATTTGTTCTAAAAATAAAATTTGAGAACCATATTTTATATTCTTAGCATATCATAACGGAACATATACTCCGAGTAAAAGTTTGTGAGTCTAAAGTTCCAGGATATTAAATCGAATAAATGTGCATATTTGAAGAATTTTTTGCTAAATATCCTTCAATCACAAGAAAAAGTCCATCATAAATTTTGCTTCTTTGTGAATTTTTGGGCTGTTTTTTTCATTGAATGTTGAGTAATTTACATTAAAAAAAATTAAATATGCCATAAAATTTGAATCATAATAAATAGTTTTGAAGTTGCATACCTTAAAACAGTATATGCGATACATTTTACTATGATGCGAGAAATATTGCGCAATGGAAACCCTAGGCAGCCCCCTTAAAACATTTATTAAGTGAAAAGTAAATTAAATGAAAAACTTAGAGATGACATGAAGTTGTTATGATTTTATAAGTAATTCAATCCAGTAATGTAATTTGATATAATCTACCCTTTTTATTAAACTTTTAGTCATAAATTCAAAAGTATTTAAAGAGAAACAAAAAAAAAATACTAACTTGAAATTTAAAATTTGTAATCAGCTAGATTTACGGCAAAACATTGACTTTCATTTCTAGTTTTTTGACTTTTTTCCCGTGCTCAGTTAGGATTTTATGTTTATTTATCCGCAAATGACGCTTTATCATTTATGAACAAGTCTAGTTTAGATGTCATAAGCGTAGAACTTAACCCGCTTTATTACGACAAAAAAGATACGACGATGGTTTTGATAAGAAGCTTTTATTCTTCAACAGTCTCTTAATTATACAACTTACATTCTAAAGATTTCTAGAAAACAAATGACATGGGATAGAAATGCTCAATACCTGTCATTATCATAAAGAAAATATATTTTGCACACGTTTCAAATTTCTTTTCTACAAATGACATATGCTTTAAGGCTTTGTAAGAAACTAATTTCTCTTTATTTTTTGGATAAATCCGACTAAACATGATCCTACCTTCACTTGTATTGCTCCAGGAATCAAAAAAAGAAATTTGGTACGTTGAATAGAATAGCAAATTGTCACTCACACAGCTTATTCTGAAATATACAAATGCAGAAAAACAACTAAAGATTGAGGTGTTGATAAATTTCGGCTTGATACGTTGATAATTTATCATATTTTCAATAAATGAAAAAAGGCATGATATGATAACCCAGCGAAAAATGAGGCTACTTGTAATAGAATATTGACATGAGGTCAAATGACCCCTGGTTATTATTCTACTGGGATCACTTTTCGTCGGTACACCGGAACGTTTGCCGTTTTGTTTCATGAGGTGGCAGAGAATAGTTTTTATTTTAATGCCAAACATGTGCCGAGGGGGGGGGGGGGGGGGGGGG